>MU225463.1:631056-676476 GCA_018584345.1 Thuja plicata
TGCAGAGTATACCAGTCAATCCATAAATGCATATGTAGAATGTAAAACAATAAAGTAATAAACCATACACATATAACACAAGGATTTTAATGTGGAAACCCTATTAAGGGAAAAACCACTGGGACCGATACCCCAAATTTTCACTCTTCTCAAGTGAGACCTGGTAGGAGCTAACCCTGTTAAAGGTTACAAACACACGGTTAAGTGTGACCTTGTTAGAGGATTTTTATACATAGGTTGTCACTTAGTATCTGGCATCTATGCTACCATCCTTGAATCAGTCTCATGAATGTCAATAGGCTTTATGCTAATCTTACTACCATCCTTGAATCAACCTCCTTCTTAGACTGTCAATAGGCTTTAGGTAAGACCGATGCTACTATCATGATTTAAACTTCTGATAATCTATTAGGATATACCTCAATTACAAAAGACTGTTAAGTCCTGCTCTATTAAGAGACTTAATGCTTCAATGGTTAAATTGAAATAAAATGACCTATTTCTAATACAAACGAATTGCAGATTTTTAGATCTATTTACTTACAATATCTTTTTGATCAATGTATCAATTCAATTCCTTTGTACTTAACTCTTTCTACTCTGTGATGTTGTGCTTCACTGTGTGTCAGTTTCTGTAGAATTCTTTAGCTCTCCCTTAGCTTGATTGATCAGGACTGCATGAAGTTTATCCTTCATCAGTTTCTCTTCAGCATCTTCTATCAGTTCACTCCCCCATGTATCTGATTGCTTGCGGGAATGAATTATGCTTGTCTTTTAAATAGACATGATATCCCTTAATTCATGGTTCTTGATTCTTGGCATGAAAAACAATCCAGCCAAATTGATTTGCGGCTTTAACTCCTGATTTATCTCATAGTTATCTTCTTGCCAACTGTACAAATCACTTACTTAACTATGGTTGAATAAAACAAATAAAACAACTAGTTAAGTCTATCCTTTAGCTCTGCCAGCTAGATATTTTGTCATTTTCTGATCTCTCTATTCTATCGATCAATTCTATATTTTGTCGCCAGTGACAACTACCAGTTTGGTAAGTGTAGCTTCAGTTAGCTTTGGGATGTCCATCTTTCGAGCATCATTGGATCTTTCTCATCGGGAAACACTATTTTTAGCTTGTCGAGCATCCTGTGATTTTTCTTCATCGGGAAAAACTATCTTCTGCTCGTCGGGCATCACTGTGACTCTGTCTTTACCGATGGTGTGCACTCTATCGGTGTGGTCTATCACTTGGTGAATACTTGAATTTTGTGCATTGCTGAAAGTATAACCTCTATTCCATTTATTCTCTGAAGTCTTTGGCATGACCATATAGATGATATCAAATTGACATCAATGACAATACAAACCATTAACTGATTTAATGTCTTGCATTATCTTCAACTTAATATAGTCAAACATTTAATCAGTTACATGTCATCAATTTGTACTCTAAATAATAGAAAGTAAAAGATTATTCAATATTTGATTGATTTGATGATAACAAATACTCTTCAGAACCGGACTAGTGCCTAATCTTGGGCCATAGAGTCACAATGAAACAATACATTCACCAAAGACAATTAATTGAAACACAAGTAAAATTTTAGATAGAATGCCTTAAAGACCATCCTCTCAATCTCAAACCCCTATATCAAATTCCTATATAAAACCCTAACCCTCTAGAACTATTTGCAATATTTAAACCCTCCTTGAAAGCAAATCACAAATAACAACACAGTTACCTTATAACTGGTACATTTAAAATGCCTTACAAATTAAACATACAAGAGCTGAATGTAAATGCAAAAAGACATTAATGATATGAGACTGGAAATTCCATTGTATTTTATTAATGATCTTGAATTCAATACATTCAAATTGACTGAAAGCTTAAAACTTAGACACAATTCAAAGGTTTTCCTTGCAGATTTGATTTTACCATCCCTTACAATATTTTACAATTTTCTACTTATAGTGAGCATTAGTCATCTTGGAATCCTTCAAGAATAAGGATGCAACAAGATTTGAATGACTAAGCCAATCCTAAAGATACTAAAAGACAAAAAATTTAGTTGATCCTCTTGGCGGTGGAAGGACAAAATCTGTTGACAACTAAATTTGGTCTTCAATCTTCATCTAGCTGGCACCTTTGTCTGTTGATATTCAGAATAACTCCAGATAGTTGTAACAAGACCTAGTGATTGCTATTGCAGGATAACCTACAAAAGTCTTTGAAGTAGTCATTCTCCCTGTGCTCAAAGATAAGGTGCTAGGTGTCTTCTTTACTCTGTATCCAAAATGTCTAAATCCATGTCCATAACCTTCTTTTTCTTGGGTTTTGTAAATGTGTCCCATGCTGTGACCTCTGCATCAGTTGGCTAGTTGAAACTTTGAATGTAATCCAACTTTGTCTTCAACTTGTCCCATCTGGCATCTATTATTTTCTTAAAATTTGACATGAACTTATTGAAGTCTATTTCATCCTTAAAGGCTTCATCCAAAATCTTGTTATATCTTTCCATATCAAGCTCTCCCTTGTCAGAGATATATATCTTTATTTGTCATCACATTATCAGACTCAGTGATCCATGCCCCAAATGGTTTGATCTGGTTATCATTTGACCTAATTGATGGTACAAATCTATTGTACCCTAGCCCAAACATCTTCATTCTAGCTTCTATTTGATTTACTTTACCTTTAAAGAAAGATAAAGTGAATCCTATCGGCTCTATTTCCTCTGAAAATTGGATAACTATTTCTGGTAGATCATTTCTTAAAGGTTGCAATGATGCCAACCTTTCAAAAATGCTAGTCCTTAGTGACCATGTAGCATAATAAGGGTTCAAAGTTGTTACATAATTTTTAACCTCAACATGTAACCCTGGCAGTTTTCCATAAGCATCAAATACTACATCTACCTTATCCTTCAAAATATTTATTCTGTACTAAAAAATGTAGAACAGGGCACCCATAATTACACTATTTTTCTCTCTTAAAGGCTCCTCTATTTCCCCTGCCATGAAAACTATTTGTACTTCAGCCTTAGCTACCTCTTTAGGCTCTGCAGGAGAAACCTTAGGCATTTCCATCAATTTTTTTGTTAATTCTTTAATCAGCTTATCCTGATTATGGATCGGTATTTTACACAACACCCTATCCTTTACAATAGCACTTGTTTCAGTTGTCAGTTTATTCAATTTTTCTGACAATTGTGTTTTTTTAGCCTCATTAAGCTGAGAAAAATGTGTGAGAACTTGGGAAATTTCCAAGTCTCCTGTGTTTTGGAGGGACCAAAAAATTTGGTTTCCAACCATTTTCTGCTCTATGCTTACCACTGATGGGTTTTGATCCTTACAGGATAAGCTCCAAATTGCTAGTGCCATGGATTTTGGATTATATCCAAATCCCATTACCATTTCACCCACCTAAACTTATGAGAATAATTTCACATCAGGCTACTTCCTGATTTGGTCTATGATGAATGCAAAAGCAAGATCCCATCCTTCTACTAGCAACATCCCACTGGCTTTTACTAGTTTCCTGGCCTCCTCAGGTGTCATTTTTTCTGATTCAAGATCATAATCCTATACCTCTTGCAAAGATTATTCTATGACTGGTTCACCTCCTACCAATTAAAATTATTATTTCACTTTTCTATGTTTGTTCCAAATGAGGAACTCCTTGAATTATTTTTGTCTTGATGAAGTTATCATCACTCAAAAATTCCCGTTGTTGGATTGTTCTTTCATCAGTGCAAGTCAATAAAGGCAATAAATTTTCATGGGCATCCTTAAAAAAATTCTTGCCTTGTATGATCTGCTTTCTAAGATCATTATCATGTTGGTACTCCCAAATTTGGCACAAATTTTGAGTGACCATGTTAAGTTTTCTAGTTAAGCAAGGTGAGTACCCTGAAAAAACTTTGGTGAGAAGGCTTAGTTTAAATGCTTGTAAGGGTACCCAGATGATTTTCATGAGGTACCAATTGGGAAGAAGGTTCAGTACCTTTCATTTCACATATACAGTGGGTTCCAACTCCTAAATTCCAAATTTGACATGTTTAGGGAGTAGTCATTTTGAGGTGAGATAAATCTGTATTTTCTCCAAAGTGTCAAATTGTTGTAACTTGCCCACTTTGCTTCTGAGTATCTTGCTCCTTGTTGAGTTTCATAATTCATTGCTTTGGGAATGTTTTACATGTATATTAGAGAGCTTATGTTTTAGATCTCAGGTCATTATCAATCCATTTGATAAGTTTCCATATTCCCCAAAGTTGGTTGCTCCGAACTGTTTGCATCTTTGTTCTACTCAAAAATCTGAATAACCTAGTTTGATGGGTTATAACTTTTGACCAGTTGATTCAACTGAGAAATTTCCTTTTGTACTATGTTCCAGTGGTCACATACTTCATATTTTTTAGTTTTCAGATCGTGATGAATCCATTTGAGCAATTTTCCAGTCTGATTCTGTTGGCACTTTGTTAAGTTTCCCAAAGTTGTTGAATGCAGATTTCTGAATACCTTGCTTTGAAGGCCTGCATCTTTGATTAGATGGATAGGTATGAAATCATGGTGTATTCCCAAGTATTGTAGCATGAAAATGAACCAATATTTCCATTTTTCAGATCCCTATGGAATCATATGACAAGTTTTTAAGAACCATTCCGTTGGTGAATAATTCTGATTTCCTGAGTATTCAAGTACAAAATTGCTAAGTTGTCCACTTTGAGGTCTTGAAAATGTATACCCGGTTGAAAATTTTGGATAATTGAGGTGTCCCTCATATTAAAAACATAAGAGTGTACTCACTTGAGGATTTAAAGATTCTTTCCAATCCATTTATTCACTTTGCCAGAGCCTTTCCATTTTTGATTTATTAAAAGTTTCACTGAAAATGCAGAATTTAAAATTAAATGACATACTTTGTGGTTTCCCTATTTGCACCCAGTTTGAGGTCAAGTGTAATTGGAGGATGTTATGCATTGTAGACCTAGAAATGAAATCCTTTGAATATTTACTTATTTTGATCAATCTAGTTGATCACTTTGCTTCATTGTTTCCAAATTCAGTTTCTACTTTTTCACTGTGTTAAAATTCAGAAAAGTGTTAAGATGCTAACATTTGCAGATTGGTATCAGTTGAATAGTTTTCTTTTAGAGGAAGAAAACTGAGGGTTTTCATTCTACACATGACATTGAATCTAGGTTCAGAGGTCAAGATTCTGAAGGTTCATTTTAGTGACCTTATGAATTCAGTTTCAGAGGCATTTTATTCAGTTTGCAGTGCAGAAAAGAGTTAAGTTTGCAAAATGGTCATTTTAAGGAAATGATAACTTTCCATTTGAATGTTATTTTTAAGATCTGATTGTGGGACCATTCTCATTGCATATGAATGTACTATTTGACCTAATGGTGAAACTTCAGAGCTTGGGTTAGTTATTTTGCCCTGGCCTATCCAGATGAAACTTATGTTGTTTCAACATTTGCACCTACACAAGTTTTTTGAAAAGCTAAGTTTGCACTGTTATATCTTGTGCCTGAGGATGAATCTAGCAAGGCCTTTCTACATGTGTATTAAATTCTAATGAATGAATATTTTTGCTAAGTGTCAAGGCAGCGTTACTTGTTTTAGTCAGTTTTTGAGACCAGTTCCAGAGGCTAGTTGCAGTTATGTTGTCAGATTGCAAAAGATGTCAATGCTCATTTAGGTTACACTAAGATTTGATATTCACATTATTATTATATAAGCACTTGGATTAAATATTTACATAAAATTTTTCCCTTTGATAAACATTTTACAAATCTTTCAATATTATTGGCAAGTGTTGATGATAAAGGAGGAGAGCAATGGAGGATGCTGTTGCAGACATGTATTACTATTAATAACTTTGGAATTCTAATTGTTTACATCATTATTATGGGTGATGTAACATCATCAAATGGTGTGCACCATATTGGCTTGTTTTAAGAATGGTTTGGAGTGCATTGGTGGAATGGGCGTGCAACTGTTATACTTTTAACTATGACTTTAATTTTGAGTCCGCTGGTGTCTTTCAAGAAAGTTATTTCTTTAAAGGATCACTTCTGCATTAGCAGTTGGATTGGCTCTTGTGATCACCACTGGCATTGAGAATGTAAAATTTTTTATTGGTGGTGTCCATATGCCAATATTATTATCAAATGTTCCTGATATAGCCTCATTCTTGAAGCTTTTCACAGAGGTCCCAGTCATTGTGATTGCTTATATCTGCCATTACAACATTCATCCAATAAACAATGAACTTTAGGAGCCTTCGAACATGCATGCCATTGTTCACACATCATTGGAATCATGGATAACAACAGTGGCTATTCTTGGCTTCATCTCCCCAGCTGCCATTATTCTCAGAGACACTTATGGGATTTCAACAAAAAGGGAAGTATAATGAAGGGAGAGTTCTGTGCAAGCAAATGGCAGGTGCAAGGCTGTCTAGAAGTAAAAGGAGACTCATTCTGGAGGGCCCACGCTATTTTGGGGAACCATGTGAATGAAATAAAAATTCCAAGTATATTCAGCGCCAAAATACAAAGTATGTTCAGCGCCATGTTTTGGGAGAAGGCAACGCCAAGTTTAGCAAAAGAAGCCAGCATTTGAAGAAGATTGAAGTCTGCACTGAGAAGGAGTAAGCCCACATGCTGAGAGTCTCGTAATGGGCTGCACTGAGTAGTGAAAGAGGGACTTGGATATTTTAAAAGGAATTACAAACTGTTCGAAGAACAATACCAAGCAGAGGGAATAATCCAAAATTTTCAAACAATGCAATTTTAGTACATTGCGTAAGGCATGTGGAGACTAGCACATTAATTCCAAGTTTTTCTTGCGCGATGTCTGAAGGACAAGGAGAGCCAAAGTAGGCTATGTAATATTTGAAATCTAAAACAAATGCATTGAAAATGATCACGCCAGAACTAGATGGAGAGCCCATGCAACAAGGGGGTCTTTTATGATTTCTTTAAATGTTTGAAGGCTTGCAACCTGCGTACCATTTTGGGGAAGGACTATTTTAATTGTTTGAAATTTACAAATATGAATCCATGGCAGGGGGCACCCAACCTACTGGAATTGGATTTTCATATCAATCAGCAATAAAACAATGCAGTTAGCAAGCAGTTCTAAAGGAAGCTCTCAGAAATTAAAAAAAAACAATGAAAACACATTGTCCCACATTGGTAATGCGGTGGCATTTTTTAGTATTTATATACTAAAATGAACACTATATAAAATAAGAAAGAGAGCCCAGAGGCTCTTGGCGGGCTCTATGGTGCTGGAGGTTGGAATGCATGGTGGGACCCCATATTTTGAGCCAAATTTTGAAAATGCTTTAAACACATATGGAAATTTAATCCCACATTCATCCTGCAAGAGCATTTCAAAATGCATATAAGGAAAAACACAAACATATGAAATGTGAAGCTGACGAGGAGGCTCTCCACGTGTGCACCTAGTCAACTGACACCTTGGTTTCCATGCTTGAAAAATTAAGGAAAGTAAATTTTGTAGCAAGTGACACGTGGCATCTAGTCATGCGGTCGCTAGAAGATAGCCACCAAGGGAGAAAACCATCAAGATTTGGTGACTGACCGCTAGCGGTTAGTCGCGTGGTCACCAGATGGAGGAGATAACCACCATGACTAGAGATAACTACCAGTCGCATGGTCGCGAGACATAAAGTGTTAAGGTAAAAAGTTTTAGAGACTTGGAGACTGAGGCAGTCGTGTGGTCGACAAATGAAAATGTTAGCCGCCAGATGATAGTCACCAAGTCGCTGAAGGTTTGTGGTTAAGTTGAAATGATTCAGAGACTATGAGACTAATGCTAGTTGCCAAGTCTCCAAATTAGACCATGGTTAGGAGAATTTCTCAGAGACTTGGAGACAAAGAGGAAAAAGTGACCCAGGGTTAAGGCACAATTAAAGACTAGTTTAGAGCAGCTAACTAGCATATGCCACATGTCAATTTATGGTGAAGTCTGGTCAAACTACAGAAAATTGAGAGTTTCAAAGACATTGAAATGTGCACAGGATAATTTTTTAATCTTTTATTGCAAATTCTTGTCAAAAATGCATTCCGGGAGATTTTTTGCAATAAAATCAGATTTTCACAGAATTACAGTCAGATTTGTAGAGGATAAGATCAAATTTTGAATGGGCAAAGATAATTAGATTTTTTTAGAGATAGATGGAAATCAGATTTTAAAATTAGATTCTTGGAGGATAGATGCAGATTTGAGATGGATAAATTGAAATCATATTTGCACATAAAGGAGATATAAAGTGTAGAAAACTTGAAATAATGTGAAGGAGTGAAATTTTAAAAACTTCATGTATTTGCAAAATCTTGATGAAGAGGCTTTCCTGGTGGATGTTTTTGGAGAAAGAAAATCAGATATTTTGCAGAGATTGAAAATCAAATCAGATTTGTAAAAACATTCATGGACAAAAGACAAATGATATTAGATCAGATCAATTTTAAAGGGCAAGCAAAAACTAGACTTTGGAGGCAGTTGAAAATAGGCTTTGAAGTCACCGACAAAGATTAGAGTCATGTTTTTGAAAGGAAAAAATGAAATTAGGTTTTTCAATAGCAAGTATGATTAGATTTGAAAAGGGATAGATATGAATTGCTCAGAAATATTAGGGTTTTAGGGGTTCTATTTATTTCCTTCTTCTCTCTATTTTGGAGGTTCTAGTGGAGGTTCCTAGTCTTGTTCTGGTTCCTATCTCTGCTTGGTTCAGTACAAGTTACCATTGGTTTGAATATTTCTATTGTAAAAGCATACTTCTTTTTCATGTTTAGTTCTTGAGTTTACTATTTGGATATTTGGAAACAATTTGGATTAATGAGAATACAATGCAGTTCCTATTCATTGCTGTCTTGTCTCTTTTGATTGTGTTTATGCTCTAGTATAGTTCATTTGTAAGGCATCTAAAATATACCTACTACAAGGTAGTGTGTCTAATTGTTTGTGTGTCTTTCTCAAGGAGAGAGCTAAATTTCATGAATGGTTTCAGAGAGCAGGACATGGTTGTAAAGATTTGATGAAGAAGTATTGAGTTGAGTAGATTGTTTATAAGGAATCCAATTTGGATTGTATGAAGTTTGTAAGGCATTCTTTAGTATTGAATTAATTTATCATTGTTGACATATGTTTTCATTGACTCTTTGCCCAAGGAATAGGCACTAATCTAGAGTTTTTTGAACAAGTGTTTTCTCCATTCGGTTATACACAAATTAATCAATTTCATCTAGTTTTTAGAACAAATGAGATGAACTCATTAAGGACTCATATTAGCAGAATATTTTCCATCTTAGTGATTCCTTAGAGAGTGAATCAATTAGGTTACCCATCCTAAACTCAAAAGGAAGAAGGATGAAAGTCCTTGTCTCATTGGTTCATGTTATCAAAACCATAGCCTGGCTTATAATACTCTTTTTCAGATCAATCATTGCAATCTCTAAAGTATTCTATAAGTTGTTACAGTGAGGTTTTAGGTGCATAACCAGTGAATAAAATAATCCACCAAATACATAGGCTGAAGTATAAGTAATATTTAATAGGTAATACCTGCCTGAGTCTATGGAGCTTGAAAAAGAAGCAGGTGATAATAGGAATCCCCAGTGTTATCAAAAACCTCATCAATTAGCCTTTCTCTTGCCTAAAAGAGGTTGCATTCAAGTATATAAGGTATACTATCATCATTAGGTAGGTGTTGCAATAAAAAGAGCTAATAGATCATAGGCTCTATCCCCTGGGATTAGAGCACCTATTCTATTCATTTTCTTCTCTCTTTTCTATGAATGCTCCCTAAGTTCCACTTCCTCCCTTTTGAGTGGGGCCTCCTCTATCACCTCAGTCTCTGGGACTTGTGTCAAATTGATGAAATTTTCATCTTCATGTTCTTCTTCTGCTAGTTGTTCTTCTATCATTTGTTAATCCATGGGAGGGGGGTTAGGAACATAGTATTCCCCTTCAATTTCATCTTCATACTCAGAAGAAGAGTATTCTTTCTTCTTCTTATCCTTTTCAACCAGTATATCTTCTAACTGATTACATAATAAATTATGGGACTGGATCATTGCATCAAGCCTGTCCAAATAGGGCATTTGTGGGAAAAAACCACCAAAGGTGTATCACCTTTCTTTTCACTTGCCTCTCCAAGTCCATCAACTCATTGAAATTGTTTTCTCTTATGTCAACTTCCTCATCCTCCATCATATTTCTGATGAGGTCCTCTTCCATGCACTATTCATGCTCTTTATTATATGGAATGGAAGGGACAAGTAGTTTTCTAGCACTCAGGATGAAACCCTCTATGTCTACATATCTACACAGGGCAACATTCATTCTATAATGGTTCATCCATGCATTTATTAGGTCTATATCCCCTTTCCCAATTGTAAAACCACATACTTTGAATTGTCTTAGGGTAAATGTTCCCTTTCTATGGGGAGCAAGATGTTCTTTATCTGTCAAAGTTAACTTCTTAATGAATTCCATGACAACAATCCTAGGTGGCACATGGAATGGGAGAATGTAGGGTGGGTATGAACAACCATATACCCTTATCATTGTATAATTCTTCTCATAGAAAAAATCCCCACAGTTGTGATCTCCAGGCCATCTGTCTACACAATCACAAGGCCTCAATAATTGTAAAACCTTCACTGGCAACCTTGTTTTGTCAACACCAATAGCCCTTAGAATTGGGTATATCATCCAGTTTTCAAAAGCACATAAATCATTATCTCAAGAAGTATAATTCCATGCCTTTAGCTAGAATTGGATTGGGTTGGGCTAATTCTAAAAGAATCTCTATGGTCTCAAACTATCACAATTCATCAAAGGGAAATTGTAGTACAAAATCAGATACATTAATATTGAATAATACATAAACTTAGGGTTTCCCTCCTTCTTCTGAATCTGCACAAAGCCTTCATGCATTCTATCTATTATGTACTAGATGTAGTCATAACTAGTTTTGATGTGAGGGATCTGCATGTCTAGAAAAATCATGATGATATCTGAACTAATCCTCTCAGCTCCTGCATCTACTCCCAACACTCTATATAGTGCATATGCAATATACTTGATATAAAAATTCAAATCCTTGTAAAAATAAGGAATCTCCACTGGGATAGGTGTAATATAATTTTTTATTTTCTTGGAGACATGATTATCTTTAATAAATTTTTCTGCAACCCCAGACTCCCTGACATATTTGTTCTTCAAAATCTACAAATTTATCTCTATAGTCATAGGGTAATAGACATCAAAGGCCTTCATGAAAGAATTTCTATCTAGGGTTACCAAGGGTCTCCCATCATCCCTTTTAATTATCTTGGTGATGGGATCATATCTATTTTCTAACTCAAGAATGAAATCAACATCCACAAATACATCAGGAACTATGAGCTTGGCCAATGCACAAGTCCAAGGGTTTGAAATTGGAATTGCTTGATTACTATTTCTCCAGAAATAATTATACAAGTAAAATCGAGATGAACCTAGTGTCTTAGCATCCCTAATATATGATAAATCATCTAGAAGGATGTCAGCACTTACCTTTCTATTTTGGGTAGAGTCTGGCAGAAATTGAAGAAATTCATCAGAGTAGTTCTTTTTCCCTTTTGTATCTTCTCCAGTATCTCCACTTCGTCCACTGGTGGATACCACACTGAGTGCTTGACTCATCTTCTCTATTCTATTTTTCTCACACTTCTACACTGATATTGAAACAAAACTCCTTCAAAGCCTCATGACAGAACTGTCAACCACTCAATTCTCCGTAGCTTTGAAAATCTGAACACTACAACAGTCACCAATTCTAAACTTTGGATCAACTATACTGTCAATTAAAACCCTTCCTTCAATAATGGATGCTTGAAAATCTCATTGTTCTCAGGGAATGCTGATCACACATAAAACTTATGTGCTGAAATCTTGAATGTTGTTGAAGTAAAATGAAAATGGACATACTTACTTATAATAGTGAAGTCAATGCAAACATCCCTTCAATATTTACAGATTTAAAATCCATCACTTCTGTCATAATTTTACGCACTATGAGGTAAATTCAATTCCTAGTTGTAGCATCTGAAAGTGATAGAAAATCACATTCAAATGAGTGCCTTTTCTTAAAAACCTCATTAAATTCACAAAGTTCAAATTTGATTGGCTGTCTTTCAACTATTTTTCCACCGTGGCATTCATTCCTTACTTCTCATTGGCTAGCCATTGTACCTTCTGGTGGTGAGAAAAAGTCATCTTTTAACTTAGGTTCCTTTCCAGTGACCTCGTGACTGTGTATCTCCTTATCGCTAGATGATTTCACTAAATATAGTTATCTCAAGAGATCAAGTGACTGCATCTCTTTAAAAATTCACTTTAACCTTTGGTTTCTATCTGGAGATTTAGTGACCACACCTTCATCTCTTTATCACTGCATATTTCTTTTATTTGATAATTCATTTAGAGACCTATCAAATATAGTTTTATTTCATGATCGCTGAATCATTTTTCATTTTAATCAATCATTCAGATATTACCCAACTGTCATTGATCCTCTCTCATCTTCATCCGATGGTTCTCACCAAGTCTCTTAATATTTAACACAAACCCTAAATTCTTATGAGACTTGGTGACTGTTATCTCATTATCACTGAATTCCATCTGGAGACCACATGACTAAATACTTAACAATTAATGAATACCTTTTGAAAATGTGTCTCATCTTCTTTTTGTCTCATGATGGCTAGATGACTCTTGACTTTTCAACTTTCACTAGCGATTCAACGACCACTATGAGATTATCTCTTAATCCAATGGCTGTCACTAGATCTCCTGACTTTTAACTTAACTCATCTTTCTTCATGAGATCGGGTGACAATGTAACATAATAACTCAGCTTTAACCTTGGTTGAATCAAGAGACCTTGTGACTATATGAACTCAATGTCGCCTAATATTTTCTTAACTATAGAGTTTATCTAGAGATTTCTCGACTATCGTCAGATTAAAATTTTGATCAATGGTTGTCACTAGATATCATGATTCATAACTTAACTCACTTTTCATTAAGAGATAAAGTGAACAAAGGGAAACCTTAACTATTCACTTAACTTATCAACCATAGATTAAATCTAGAGATGATGCGACTGAGTAATCTCAAAGTTGCCACAAGAATTTTCTAGCCCATGTAAAATCTGGAGACAACTTGACTGACCATTGGATCAACCTTGCATCCGATAGTTCTTGCTAAATATCATGATCTTTGAGGAAAACCCTAATTTCTTATGAGAGTTGGAAACTATAGTCTCTTGATCGCTTGATAGCTAACTCAACCCAACTTCCTTCATGAGATCAAGTGACAACACAAAATTTGAACTCTACCTTAACCTCAGTTAATACTGGAGATTACGCGACCAAAGAGACCAACTTGAACTACATCCGGGCCCACCATGGACACATAACACACTATCATAATAAACTTGATCACCGGTCATGGAATTAACCATGAGCTAACCCTTATTTTGATGATGGTCCACATTTGGCGATTAGGTGACTGAGTAATCTTAAAGTCGAGAGACAAATTCGCTAACCAGGGTTACATCATGAGACTTCCTGATTACCTCAGGATCTTGATCTAAATCAATAGTTGTCACTTGATCACCTAATAAAATAAGGTATATGCCTTTCTTTCAAAGATCACCTGACTGAAGGGAATCACTAAGTCTCACAATGATAAGGAATATTATGATTTTATAAGGAGACTTTGTGACTAGCATAAGACAGGAAATACAACACATTCTTTAAGTGACTG
Organism: Thuja plicata; assembly: GCA_018584345.1. Lineage (NCBI taxonomy): Eukaryota > Viridiplantae > Streptophyta > Pinopsida > Cupressales > Cupressaceae > Thuja > Thuja plicata. The sequence goes on from MU225463.1 coordinate 644,914, forward strand.
AAGTGTCTCAAAAAATTAACTTCAAATTAGAATGGTTTTTCAATGACCTAGGTTTTTTTTTCCATTTTCAAGAAGATATAATAGAGGACTTAGGGTTTTCAGCATTTTCAACTAGGTTAAGGGCTAAAACAAAAATTGTAGAGGCGCAGGGACAATTTCAACCATGACTTTAAACCCTTCGATCACAGGTATGATAAGAAACTTCAAAAGTTCATGAGGTAGACTCAAAACATGAATTATTACCAATAATTGCTCTCTCTAAGGATGCTTAAATGCCATATTATAGCAAGAATATAGATTTCTAGGGAGGCAGACCAAAACCAAACTAACCTATTACTGAAATAAACACACAACTGGGAAGGATACACACCTATACATATGATACAACACTACTGTGCATGGAACACAAGATCTAATTGAAGAAATTTTTAAGAAATTGTCCATGCACTATAAATTCCTATTCTTCATCATCCATATTCCTAAGGAAATATGAATCCTTTCCAAAAATCCATGAGATGACAAAAGGCCCCATCCATAATGACTCAATTTTTTAATGCTTACCTTTATCTTCAGCTCTGGTATTCCATTGCAATACAAAATCACTAGGATAGAACTTTCTTTCATGTGCCCTTTTGTCAAAAATATATTTCATTTTTTGCTGCAATTTGACATTTTCCCTCTGGCTTTCTCTCCTTATTTCATCCAATTCTACTAGTTGAACCATTCTTTCTTCCATAGGTTCAGAGACTTCAATATTTTCATCCTGGATAAATTTATATATTGGAAGCAAATTATTGATAGACTTCCTTGATTGAACACCATATACCAACTCAAAGGGGGACTTTCCAGTGGCCTTTTTGACAGTGATCCTGTATGCCCAAAGGGAAAGTTTTAATTTTACATGCAAATCTCTTTTGTTACCTTCCAGGGTCTTCTTCAAAATTTTCAAGAGATTCTTATTGTTGGATTCAGCCTGAACATTGGCTTGTGGATGGTATGGGGATGAATAAGACATAACAATTCCCATATTAGAGAAGAAATTAGTAAATTATTTAGACTTGAAACACGTGGCATTATCCATTACCAAATTGATGGGAACACCAAATCTTGTAATCACATTATCCATCAGAAAATCAATGACCACTGTGCTTGTTTCTCTTTTGGTTATAACTTCCTCTACCCATTTTGTAAAATAATCAGTCACCAAAAGAATCCAACCATGTCCTCCACTTGATTTCTCAGAAAATTCTCTAATGAAATCCATTCCCCACATAGAAAAGGGGGCTTATGCCACTACAAGATTCAATAGTAAGGCTCCTAAAAATTTCATTTTGCTTGAGAATCTTTGACATGGCTCACATTTTCTGACAAAAGTATAAGCGTCTTGGAACAAGAAAATCCAATAGTACCCAACTCTTAGAATTTTATGAGCTGTTGATCTTGTAGAATAATTCCCTCCACACATTTCAGCATGTATTTCACTCAACATTCTTTCTGATTGTCCTTTGTCAAGACATAATAACAAGATTTCATCTCTGTTTTTACAAAACAAGTCACCATGCAATAAGACATATTTTCGAGCCTATAATTTCAAGCTCCCCCTTTGGTTATCACTTAGGTCATCTGGACACTTAGCATTTTTCTGAAAATGTACAATATTAGTATACCAGGGTTGCATTTCAATACTTGTTAGGCAATTGCCATTTGTGTCAACATTGTTGACCTAAACTAGATCCAAATTTTCTTTTGTCATAAATTTTTCCAATCCTATTCCTCTTACCAACTTTGTGATATGGATGTCCAAATCAAATTTTTGAGCTTTGTTTATCCATTTAAATCTTTTTCCAGTTACCTCATTTTGGACAAAAATATCTTTCACAACAGCATGAGGAACATAGGAATTTACCTTTACACATACCAAACATGGCCTGAAAGCCTTAACTTCCTTTACTAAATCATAAGCCTATTTCTCCATCAACTGATACTTCAACTTAAATAATTGCAATGATTTACTAAAAAATGCAATGGGATGTTCAAATCCCTCACCATCCTTTTGCAATAGGACTGCTGCAACAGTATGGAAAGAAGCAAATGTAAACAAAGAGAAGGTCTTGGAATAATCATGGGATACTAATACAGGTGCTTCTTAGATGACTTTTTTTATTTTTTCAAAGGTTGATTGTGCCTCTTGATTCCATTCAAATTTTACATCCTTCTTCAACAATTTGACAATAGTCTTGACTAGTTCTGCAAAATTGGCAATAAATCTCCTAACAAAATTGATTTTCCCTAAAAATGACTGTATGCATTTTCAATTCTTGGGAGAAAGTGCCTTTTGAATAGCCTCAATTATTTTAGGATCTATTCTGACTCCCTCCTATGACACTATATGGCTCAGAAGTTTCCCCTTAGTAACATGACCTATTGCAGGCATATTCCAATGCTTTTAACATGACCCTATATTCCATGCTTTTAACATGACCTTCTCCAAGTGGTTACAATGATCTTCTACCCTCTTAGAAAAAGCTATTAAATCATCTTGGTATATGACCATCAGAACATCTATGAGATATTTGAAAGCCACACCCATGGCCCTTTGAAAACTTACACCAGCATTTTTCAACCCAAATGTCATGCGAGCATACACATAAGTTCCCCAAGGAGTAGTAAATGCTGTCTTGAATTGCTTAGATTCTTTGACCAGCACTTGATTGTACCCTAAGAACCCATCCATCATAGACAAAAAATCACATCTAGTGACTTATGCAACATAGCCTCCATATTGGGTAGTCCGTAGTTATCTTTTAATGAGGCCACTTTCAGGTTTCTAAAATCAATGCACAATCTTATGTCCACATTCTTCTTTCTCACAAGGAACAAGTTAGAAACCCAAGATGAATGTCTTATAGGCTGAATTATGCTAGCATCTCTCAATTTCATCAATTCTGTCTACATTTTGGTAGCCACTAATGGATTAATGGGCCTTTGTTTTTGCCTAAATGGTTTTATATCATATTTTAGAGGGATGTCATGCTGAAATAAGTATTTTCTATAAGATTTCAAATCCTCATAAGACCAAGCAAATACATGTTTGTACTTTTTCAGTAGTTTAATTAGATTCAATCTCACATTTCTATCCAACCTTTTACCGATATAGACTAATTAAGGAGATGTTTCAGATCCCAGGTTAACTTCTTCTAAATCTCCTATCTTTGCATTGGATTTCTGAGTCATATAATTATCATTTATGCTGAACATGCCTTCCAACTCAACCAACCCTTAGGGAATGTGATTAGTAGCCAACTGGATAACCTCTTGGTCAAATATATATTCCTTACCATCCACAATTGCTACTAAAGATTCACAGTCAATCTTCTGACCATCATATTGGTCTACACACTAAATAAACCTAAGGATATCATCATCATTCTCAAATAATTGCTAATTATGAATATTGTCAGGCACAACAGGTCTACTTTTTATTTCTACCACAAACATGCCAGTAAGGGTAACATCATTATTTTTTAGGGAAACATTAGCAAGGAAATCTGCCATTATGTTATTTGATCTCTCTATCCATAAGATTTAGAAGGCATCAAAGAATTATATGCAATCCCAGACTGCATACTTGTACAATTTTAGTTTGCCATCTTTGGCAACATAAATGTCTCTTATTTGAGATATGATTAACTAAGAATCCCCATGAACTTTCAAACATTTAATAACATGCTTAATAGCAATATCCATTCCCAAGATAAAAGCTTCATACTCAGTAGTATTATTTGTACAGTGAAAAGTTAGCAAGAAAGAATACTTGAAAGTGATACTTGAAGGGGAAATAAACAAAACTCTAGCTCCTGATCCTTCTTTGGAACATTCCCCATCAAAGTACATTTGCCATAGTCCATCTTTTTGCAACAATTCATCCACAATTGTCAGTATTCTTTAATTGTGGCTTGATTTATTCCATAATAAAGTTCTCCATATCAACATCTACACAACAATTTAATTGATCAAGTAGAACCACCTCCACCATGACAAGTGATCGAGGTTCTCTGTACAAATTGACCTCATTTCCATTTATAGGGATAGTTGCATAGGACAAATCTAATTGCATCTTTCCACCCACTACTACAGCCCACTATCTTGACAGAAGCATACCATAATATGGCTTAGTATCAACAACTATTATATACATTATGTAAGTTGCTTCAGGGAAAGCAACAATTTTCACTTCAATGTCTTTCAATGTTCCTATCACAGGAACTTCCTTGTTTTCCATAGCATAACAAATTCCAATAGGTGTGGTGACCTGAAGGCCCAATTCCTTCATGACATGATAAGACATCATATTTTTTGCAGCTCCAGAATCAATCATGCAATTTTTTACTAAGAAATTATTAACCATTAAGGTGACATAAAATGGGTCAACAGATAATGGTTCTTGGGTGATTATGTTGCCAATGCAGATATTGGAAAATTCTTTTCTTTTTTCTTTTCCTTTTACTTATGGAATGTCCATTCTACTATCATTTGATGTCAAGGGTATTTTCTCTTGGTTTGGCACAGACACCTCATTAATCCCTCTGAGAAGTGCTAAATCAACGTCTTTATGTTCTTTTATTTTTAGAATTTCCATGAGTGGGATTGAAACTTTCATTTGTGTCAGAGCATGTCTCATGTCAAAAAGGGGTAATTCAGAGGGAATATCACTCATCTTTTTACCTTTCTTGGATTTATCATTGGCTATTTGTTCCTCCTCGGCTTCTTCCTTTTCAACATAATTAGAAGAGGGTCCTATCTGTCTTTCAGAATTTTCATCTTTATTTTCCTTGACATGAGAATCCACATTAACTTGAGGTGAATCCTTTCTAACATAAATAGGACTAGGTTTAGCTTGAGCTAGTTGTACTATTCTATTTCTTAGATTATATGCATTTATGGCTTGAATAATTTTTGAAATAGTCAAAGATCTCTTTTCCTCATCAGTAGGAGTTTTAAAATGAGAATGTGACTTGTCACTTCCCACTGTATTTATGGTTGCTTGTGAAACACTGTCAACCTGACCACTTTGGTAGGGTGGAATCTGTGATTGATATTCTAAACAAGAAATATCTTCTGTATACAAGTTATCAGAAGATGAACCAATATAAAAAAACCACGGGTATGGTTTCTTTACTACAAACATATTAATGGCAGGGCCTTCTTGTTCCCTTTCTTCTATTTGATCAAACAAAGCCTGGTCTACTACACACTAATAGGAAGAATGTGGCATGCTGCAAGCATCACACCAAGGAGTGTTCTCAACTTGGTTGGCACTGTTCCTTTTTAAGGGATCTGGAGTTTCCTTGGCTTTTGGGTTATCTTCATGTCCATTAGGGACTGGCTTACCATTGTTCCAATTTGTTTTATATGGATAGTCTCTCAGGTTAGGCTATTTATAAAACCTTTGGTTGGTGTATTTATTGTCATGGTACCCTCCCCTATCATTCTTATCCATTTTGGTAGAAAGATCTTTTACTGCACTCACCAGTTTTTCTACTGTGTCTTCTTCTTTGACAGTTTTGTTGGCTGGTCCCTTTTATTTCCAAATTTTATCGTCCACCCTCTTTCCCAATTTTCCTGATGCTCTTCTATTACTTTTAATGTCAATATCTATCTTGTAATCATCTCTTAAGGTTGTTGGGTTTTTATCTATGAGTAAATAAGACATTTTACCATTAGCAACATTGATATATGTAGTAAGACATACTTCCTCATCTAACCTCAAAACTTGGAATAGTTTATTCATGGCCTTTTGAAATGTACTATTAAAATCAACCATACTCTCATTAGGGAAATTTTTAATGTTATTGAATTCATTTAGCATGTATCTAGAATTCACATGTTCTCTATATTGTTCTCTAAAAGATTTCACAAATTCATCCCAAGATGCAATGCTATCATTAGGCAAATTTTAGAACGAATCCCTAACATCTTCTATTAATGATTGAACAAAAATATTCATAATGACATCCTCATTTTCAATTTCAAAGTTTTTTATCTTATCACTAAAAGCTTTCAAATGCTCTTCACAAGTAACAACATTATTTCCTGTGAACTTGGGGATTTTGTCTCTTACCTCATTGGGGATGACATTAGGGTGATCAAGAATGCCTTGAAAGAAAAGGGCTTTGTATCTATTCATGTAGACAAGTCTCCTTTGGAAATTTCCAAGCACATTGTTGCCACTTGGTCTAGTAGCTCCTCCTTGATTTTGAATGGGTGGGGGAATACTTTGTTTGAGGTTGGGGACTTGAATGCTTGGGCCAGAATCAACATGCTGAGCATTTGCATTTGGGCCATAGTTTTTAACATTTAAATTCAAACTAGAGGGTTGTACTTTAGGACCAACCCCCTGATTATTTGAGACTAGGCTAGCAGATTTCTTTTGTTGCTATGTCCCATGATTGACTGGCATAGATATACTTGTAGAAGTGTTAGTAGTGGCATATAGGAAAGCTATCCTCATTCTCATATTAGCTGCAATAGCCTCTAATTCTAACTTCTCCAATTTTTTGGCTAAGTGCTCTTTATCTTTTCTAGCTTGTTCCAACTCAAGATCAACTTGAGATGTTTCCACAGAAATGGTCAAGTTCTTCTTAGGTTCCTCTATAGTCACACCAACAACCTTTTTCTTACCTTTGTTAGGGGCATTTTTAGTACTTGTCTTAATTTTTTCATTCTGTTCAATCTCATATGGGTATAACTATCTGATGACATGCCCTTCTTTCTCAAATTCATCCTTGTCAGAATTTGTTATCTTGTTTGGGGATTTCTTCCTCAAATCATAAAAATCACCAAACAAGTATGGATTTAAACCTTTGACCTCCTGACTTAGGCTTTTATCTTTGATGTCATTTATTCTAGTTTGAGCCAAGAGTTCTTCTCTTTCCACCAGTAAGTCATATAAATTTTTCTCATGTTTCTTCTCTGCATCCTCTATTTCCTTTTCTTGTTCCTTCCTTCTTTTTCTTAAAGCCAGAAACTCATCCTGCAACTTGTCAGAATCATAGGAAGTTGTCTCAGTAGCAGAAGTTTCTTCTACTGGAGCTAGATTTTCTTCTACATGGAAGAAACCTATATCATTATTTTCTCCATCTATGAAAAGATCAAAATTAGCATTATCTCTATAAGTGTCAATTGGTCCTATGGGTCCTAAATCTTTAGATGAAGATGAATTCATTTTTGGAGCAGGGGTCTCCATCCTTCCCTTAGAGGTATTTGGGGAGTCATGTTTAGATGTACCTCTCTTGGACTATTGTTTCCTTCCAAGTGTATGGAGCTCTTCTCTAAAATCTTTCTCAAGATTTTCTTTGAAATAGGATCTACTATTCCTTTGTCAACTCATCTTTCAAAATAGACAAATATATTCAATATGCTTAATGTGCAACACTAGAGTACATAGAGGTTAGAGTCGACACCTCTTTTCAGAGGACAAATATATAAAAAGATTGAGCAGCTTATCCTGACTTAGATTTTCTTTTATAATAAGAAGCTTGAATGAAACTTGAAAGAAACATTTCTTGATAATTCCTCACCTGTTAATCTAAAGAAAATGATTCTTCACTATCCATATGACTGCAAATCTTCTCAACTCTGTAACTTTTCTTTGAAAAAAATGCATCACAGACTCTAGAGTTGCCAATAATTCTATTTGAGACAAGATACGTATCATTTTCAAGATCAAAACCTTCAAATAATGCACAATGATAGATAGGTAGAATAAAATTTCTTTTATGACTATGAGGAAAAATAAAATTATTCTTAATATCGCAAGAACTAACTCTTTCATGAACATGACTCTAGAACATTAAATAACTCCCCAGTAGAGTCGCCAATTTGTTAGCACTTTTTATTGTAGAATCAATATACAACAATAAATGTTTGACTCTTTGATTCCTAATGCAAATTCATACAAGGAAAAGGATAATTAACAAGGATAAAATCCTTCTACACTTTGGGCTCCACAAACCCAGGCGAGTGCACCTATCCTCAGATTCACTGCTTCACAGGAAATCTTATGGTGGATCAAGGATTCTTAATCCTTTTCTTTTTAGGCCACTTGGATTAGGAAGGTTAACCTATGAATTTACTCTTTAAGGATTCACCATGATGAAATACATTTTTCAATACACTTAGCTAGAAATGTGTACTCTAAATAATATAAAGTAAAAGACTATTCAATATTTGATTGTTTTGATGATAACAACTACTCTTCAGAACCTGACCAGTGCCTAATATTGGGCCATAGAGTCACAATGAAACAATACATTCACCATATATAATTAAGTGAAACACAAGTAAAATTTCAGACAGAATGCTTTACAGACCATCCTCTCACTCTCAAACCCATGTATCAAATTCCTACATAAAATCCTAACCCTCTGGAACTATTTGCAAGATTTAAACCCTCCTTGAAAGCAACTCACAAATAACAACACAGTTACCTTATAACTGGTACATTTAAAATTCCTTAAAAATTAAACACACAAGAGATGAATGTAAATGCAAAAAGACATCAATGATATGAGATTGGAAATTCCATTGTATTTTATTAATTATTTTGATTTCAATACATTCAAATTGACTGAAAGCTTAAAACTTAGACACAATTCAAAATTCTACCTTGCAGCTTTGATTTTACCATCCCTTACAATATGTTACAATTTTCTATTTATAGTGAGCATTAGTCATCTTAGAATCCTTCAAGAACAAGGATGAAAAAAGCTTTGGATTACTAAGCCAATCCTAAAGACACTAAAAGATAAAACATTTAGTTGATCCTATTGGTTGATGAAGGACAAAATCTATTGACAACTGCATTTTGTCTTCAATCTTCATCTAGCTGGCACCTTTGTCTGTTGATATTCAGAATAACTCCAGATAGTTGTAACGAGACCTTGTGAATACCATTCCATGCTAACCTACACTAGTCTTTGAAGTAGTCATTCTCCTTGTGCTCAGAGATCAGGTGCCAGGTGTCTTCTTTACTCTGTATCTAGAATTTCTAAATCCATGTCCACAACCTTATTTTTCTCGGGTTTTTTAATGTGTCCCATGCTATGACCTTTGCATCAGTTGGCCAGTTGAAGCTTTTAATATTCTCCAAATTTGTCTTCAACCTATCCCATTTGGCATCTATTATGTTCTTAACATCTATCACAAACTTATTGAAGTCTGTTTCAGCCTTAAAGGCTTCATCCAAAAATTGTTATATCTTTCCATATCAAGATCACCCTTGTGAGAGATATATATATCTTTATTTGGCATCACATTATAAGAATCGGTGATCCATGCCCCTAATGGTTTGATCTGGTTATCATTTGACCTAATGGATGGTATAAATCTATTGTACTCTAGCCCAAACATCTTCATTTTGGCCTCTATTTGATTTACTTTACCTTTAAAGAAAGATAAAGTGAATCCTATCTGCTCTATTTCATTTGAAACTTGGATAACTATTTCTAGTAGATTAGCTCTTAAAGGTTGCAATGATGCCAACATTTTAAAAATTATAGTCCTTACTGACCATGTATCATAATAGGGGTTCAAAGTTATTACATAATTTGTAACCTCATCATGTAACCCTGGAAATTTTCCATAAGAATCAAATACTACATCTACCTTATCCTTCAAAATATTTATTTTGTGCTAAAAAATGAGGAGCAGGGCACCCATAATTACACTATTTTTCTCTCTGACAGCCTCCTCTATTTCCCCTGCTACCAACTCTGTTTGCACTTCAGCCTCAGCTACTTCTTTAGGTTCTACAGGAGAAACCTCAGGAATTTCCATCAATTGTTTTGTTAATTATTTAATTAGATTATCCTAATTATGGATCTATATTTTACACAGCTCCCTATCCTTTACAATAGCACTTGTTTCAGTTGTCAGTTTATTCAATTTTTCCAACAATTGGGTTGTTTTAGCCTCATTGAGCTGAGAAAAATGTGTGAGAACTTGGGAAATTTCCAAGTCTCCTATGTTTTGGAGGGACCAAAAAATTTGGTTGCCAACCATTTTCTCCTCTATGCTTACCACTGATGGATTTTGATCCTTAGGGGCTAAGATCAAAATTGCTAGTGCCTAGGATTTTGGATTATACCCAAATCCCCTTACCATTTCACCCACTTGAACTTCTGAGGATAATTTCACATCAGGATACTTCTTGATTTGGTCTATGATGAATGTGGAAGCAAGATCCCATCCTTCTACTAGCAACATCCCACTGGCTTTTACTAGTTACCTGGCCTCCTCAGGTGTCATTTGTTCTGATTTAGGATCATAATCTTGTACCTCTTGCAAAGCTTTTTCTATGACTGTCTCACCTCCTGCCAATTGCAACTATTCTTGCACTTTTCTGTGTTTGTTATAAATGAGGAACTCCTTGAATTATTTTTTCTTTATGAAGTTATCATCACTCAAAAATTCCTGTTGTTGGATTGTTCTTTCATGAGTGCAAGTCAATAAAGGCAATTCAATTTCTTCATGGGCATCCTTTAACAACTTCTTACCTTGTCTAATCTTCTTTCTAAGCTCAGGATCATAGGTTCTATCCCCTGGGATTAGAGAACCTATTCTATCCCTTTTCTTCTCTCTTTTCTGTGAATGCTCCCCAAGTTCCACTTTCTGCCTTTTGAGTGGGGGCTCCTCTATCACCTCAGTCTCTGGGACTTGTGTCAAATTGATGACATTTTCAGCTTGTTCTGCTTCTACTAGTTGTTCTTATGTCATTTGTTCATCCATGGGAGGGGGGTTAGGAACATAGTATTCCCCTTCACTGTCATCTTCATAATCAGAAGAAGAGTATTCTTTCTTCTTCTTATCCTTTTCAACCAGTATATCTTCTAACTGATTACATAATAAATTATGGGACTAGATCATTGCATCAAGCCTGTCCAAATAGGGCATTTGTTGGAAAAAACCACCAAAGGTGTATCCATTTCTTTTCACTTGCCTCTCCAAGTCCATCAACTCATTGAACTTGTTTTCTCTTATGTCAACTTCCTCATCCTCCATCATATTTCTGATGAGGTCCTCTTCCATGCACTGTTCATGCTCTTTATTATATGGAATGGAAGGGGCGAGTAGTTTTCTAGCACTCAAGATGAAACCCTCCATGTCTACATATATACATAGGGAAACATTCAGTCTATAATGGTTCATCCATGCATTTATCATGTCTATAGTCCCTTTCCCAATTGTAAAACCACATACTTTGAATAGTCTTGGGGTAAATGTTCCCTTTCTATGGGGAGCAAGATGTTCTTTATCTGTCAAAATTAATTGCATAATGAATTCCATGGCAGCAATCCTATGTGGCACATGGAATGGGAGAATTTAGGGTGGGTATGAACAACCATATACCCTTATTATTTTATAATTCTTCTCATAGAAGAAATCCCCACAGTTGTGATCTCCAGGCCATCTGTCTACACAATCACAAGGCTTCAATAATTGTAAAACCTTCACTGGAAGCCTTGTTTTGTCAACACCAATATCCCTTAGAATTGGGCATATCATCCAGTTTTCAAAAGCACAGAAATCATTATCTCGAGAAGTATAATTTCATTTCCTTAACCAGAATTGGATTGGGTTGGGCTGATTCTGAAAGAATCTCTGTGGTCTCAAACTATCGTAGTTCATCAAAGGGAAATTTAATTACAAAATTAGATTTATTAATATTTAATACTACATAAAATTAGGGTTTCCCTCCTTCTGAATCTGCACAAACCCTTCATGCATTCTGTCTACTATGTACTAGATTTAGTCATAACTAGTGTTGTTGTGAGGGATCTGCATGTCTAGAACAATCATGAGGATATCTGAACTAATCCTCTTAGCTCTTGCATCTACTCCCAATACTCTATATTTTTTATATGCAATATACTTGATATAAAAATTCAAATCCTTGTAAAAATAAGGAATCTCCCTTGGGATAGGTGCAATATAATTTTTCATTTTCTTTGAGACATGATACCTTTAATCAATTTTTCTGCAACCCTAGACTCCTTGACATATCTATTCTTCAAACCCTACAAATTTATCTCCGTAGTCATAGGGTAATAGACATCAAAGGCCTTCATGAAAGAATTTATATCTAGGGTTACCAAGGGTCTCCCATCATCGTTTTTAATTATCTTGGCAAGGGGATCATATATATTTGCTAACTCAAGAATGAAATCAACATCCACAAATACATCAGGAACTATTAGCTTGGCCAATCCACAAGTCCAAGGGTTTGAAATTGGAATTTCTTGATCACTATTTCTCTAGAAATAATTATACAAGGAAAATCTAGATGAACCTTGGGTCTTAGCATCCCTAATATATGATAAATCATCTAGAAGGACATGAGCACTTACATTTCTATTTTGGGTAGACCCTGGCAGAAATTGAAGAAATTCATCAGAGTAGTTGCTTTTCCCCTTTGTATCTTCTCCAATATCTCCACTTCATCCACTGGTGGATGGCACATTGAGTGCTTGACTCATCTTCTCTATTGTATTTTTCTCACACTTCTACACCTATATTGAAACAAAAATCCTTCAAAGTCTCACTAAAGAACTGTCAACCAGTTAATTCTCTATAGCTTTGAAAATATGAACACTACAATAGTCACCGATTCTAAACTCCGGATTAACTATACTACCAATTAAAACCCTTCCTTCAATAATGGCTTCTTGAAAATCTTACAGCTCTCAGGAAATGCTAATCACACAGAAAACTTATGCGCTGAAATCTTGAATGCTGATGAAGTAAAATGACAATGGACATACTTACTTATAATTGTGAAATCAATGCAAACATCCCTTCAATATTTATAGATTTAAAATCCATCACTTCTATCATAAGTTTATGCACTGTGAAATAAATTCAATTCCTAGACGTAGCCTTTGAAAGTGATATAAAATCACACTCGAATGAGTGCCTTTTCTTAAAAACCTCATTAAATTTACAAAGTTCAAATTTGATTGGTTGTCATTCAACTATTTTTATACCGTGGCATTCATTCCTTACTTCTCATTGGCTAGCTATTGTACCTTTTGGTGGCGAGGAAAAGTCATCTTTTAACTCAGGTTCCTTTCTGGTGACCTCATGACTGTGTATCTCCTTGTCGCTGGATGATTTCACTAACTATAGTTATCTCAATAGATCAGGTGACTGCAGCTCTTTAAAACTTCACTTTAACCTTTGGTTTCTATCTAGAGATTTAGCAACCACACCTTAATCTCTTTATCGTTGCACATTTCTTTTATTTGATAATTCATTCAGAGACCTGGCGACTATATTTTTATCTCATGATCGCTGAATCATTTTTCATTTTAATCAATCATCTAGCGATTACCCGACTGCCATTGATCCTCTCTCATCTTCATCTGATGGTTCTCTCCAAGTCTCTTAATCTTTAACACAAACCCTAAATTCTTAAGAGAATTGGAGACCATGATCTCATTATTGCTGAATCCCATCTGGAGACCACGTGACTAAATACTTAATAATTAATGCACACCTTTTGAAAATGAGTCTCATATTTTTTTTGTCTCATGATCGCTAGATGAATTTTGACTTTTCAACTTTCACTAACGATTCAAGGACCACTGTGAGATCATCTCTTAATCCAATTGTTGTTGCTGGATCTCCTGAATTTTAACTTAACTCATCTTTCTTCATGAGATCAGGCGACAATGTAACATAATAACTCAGCTTTAACCTTGGTTGAATCAAGATACCTTGTGACTGTATGAACTCAATGTTGCTTGATATTTTCTTAACTGTAGAGTTTGTCTAGAGATTTCCTGACTATCATCGGATTAAAGTTTTGATCAACGGTTGTCGCTAGATCTCATGATTCATAACTTAACTCACTTTTCATCAAAAGATAAAGCAACCAAAGGGAAACCTTAACTATTCACTTAACTTATCAACCATAGATTAAATATGGAGATGATGCGATCGAGTAATCTCAAAGTCACCAAAAGAATTTTCTAACCCATGTTAAATCTAGAGACAACCTGACTGATCATTGGATCAACCTTGCATCCGATGGTTCTCACTAAATCTCATGATCTTTGAGGAAAACCCTAATTTCTTACGAGACTTGGTGACTGTAGTCTCTTGATCACTTGATATCTAACCCAACCCAATTTCCTCCATGAGATCAAGTGACAAAACAAAATTTGAACTCTGCCTTAACCTCATTTAAATTGGAGATTACACAACCAAAGAGACCACCTTGAATTGCATCCAGGCCCACGATGGACACATGGCACATTGTCATAATAAACTTGATCACCGGTCATGGACTTAACCATGAGCTAACCCTTCTTTTGACCACAGTCCACAACTGGAAATTAGGTGACTGAGTAATCTCAAAGTTGGGAGACAAATTAACTAACCGGGGTTACATCATGAGACTTCCTGACTACCTCAGGATCTTGATCTGAATCAATAGTTGTCGCTTGATCACCAGATCATATAAGGTATATACCTTTCTTACAGTGATCAACCAACTGAAGGGAATCGCTAAGTCTCATAATGATAAGGAATGTTCTGATTTTATAAGGAGACTTGGCGACTAGCATAAGATAGGAAATACAACACATGCTTTAAGTGGCTTAAGTGGCTTGAAAAAGTAACTTTAAATTAGAAGGGTTTTTCAATGAACTAGGGTTTTTTACCATTTTTGAGTAGATATAACCAAGGACTTTGGTTTTTCAGCATTTTCAACTATGTTAAGAGATAAAACAAAATTTGCAAAGGCACAAGGACAATTTCAACCATTACTTTAAACCCTTCGATCACAGGTATCATAGGAAACTTCAAAAATTCATGAGGTAGACTCAAAACATGAAATATTACCAACATGAATAATGACCTTTTCAACCATTTCTAAGTTATATGGATCTCTAAGAAATTTTTTCACTTGTGTGGTCTTTCTTCTTGATCCACTAACTCAGTTTCTTCAGGTTCATTCATTATGTCATCAACTCAATTTGCATGCCCTTGAAAGAATTGATGGAGAAAAGGATTTTCCTTGTAGCTAGCGTTGTTGAGTGTTGCACGCCTCATGTTTCTAGCTTGGGATCAAGTAACTACCATACAATGACAAACTTAGAAGAATATAAGACTAGAAGATGTATGATTGAGGAATGAAAGGGAATGGAGAAAATATTTGATTCTTGATCTAATTTGATTTGATTTTGATTAGATTGATTGGATTGATTGATTATTGAATAAGGACTGATTGGATTCAGGATTGATTGTTGATTTTGATTTAAAGGTTTTTAGAACAAAACCTAGGTATAACAAGACCTTGTGATGATACAAACACAAAAACAAGTAAATGATATATTTTCTACTTGAAGATAGACTTGTGATCTCAAGCAAAGGAGGATATCACTAATGTATTTAAATTACTTGAGACAGACTGATGGTCTACAAGTAATGTTGTATTTTTTTGAGGATGAAGGTCTGTAATAATTTTGATTAAGGTCTTTCAACCTAAAAGGGATTGATTTGATTTTGATTTGATTTGAGGTAAAGAGGTTTAATCTAGTGCTCCAAGAGGAAGAATTATGCTTGTCTAATTATTTCTCAAGGGTGACAAAGGCATAGTTGATAGGATATTTGGCCATGAAATTGTAACTTTATTGTTGCACATGATTTTGTCAATTTTATCGCAATACTCGATTTATTGCTTGATTGATGTGGAAATGTATTAATATTCTTTTGATTTATGAGTAGTTTCTTTTTGTTCTTGATAAAATGGAGGTGTTGGAAGCTTAAACTTTGTATGTTTCTTGGAACCGGTCATGTCATATGGAAAAAAATCTGATTTTGACTAGGTGATTGAATGTTTTAGGACAAATCATTTTAATATCCCACAAAGGACCAAATTTCAAAGATTTCAGTAGATTTTGAAGCTCACGATTTTCAAGCAGAGATGATAGTCTCAGACATAGACAATGATCTGTGCAGACAGTGATCTATGAAGACATTGACTCCAGAGTGGAGATGATAGTATATAATTAGGACAATGTCTTGATGTTTTGGACAGATTTTTGATTTCAATCTGATCTTCAATGAGTTTTTTCAATGGAAAGAACCTATTTAAACATACTCAAACCATAAAATAACCAGCATGTGTCTTGAAAAAAATCCAAAAAGGGACAAAGAAACCTTGAGGGATACAAGAAAGTGTGACAAAATTTATTTTTTTGAAGGTTCCATTTGTGTTCTGATATTGTCAATGTTCAAGCACTTCAAACACAATATACCTAAGGAATCAGTGTAGCATGAAAACATTTTATTGTAAATCTTAGGAACACACATAAGAGCTATTTAGAATACGACCGCCATCAAGCACGCAATGTCTCTATGATGCTATATTAGCCGACTCAAATTCTTAGGGTGGCACAAATGTATGAGTAATCTTGGGGAAGTTACTATCTTCCTTGCACAAACATTATCACCTTTTGGGAATGTTCTAGGTAGCCTCTATTCCTAGAGTGCTTAGTAAGGGTCTCTATTCGATTGTATCCTCTATGTTCACACAAGCATGATTCAAGCATATAGCCCCATAGAGCGTCTTGAAAAAAGTGGTCATATAAATGTGATTGAGACCACGAGACCACACTTATGTTAGATGAGAGCCGAGTATAAGCTCAAATACCACTGACTCCCGAGGCCTTAACCCTAAGGATTAAATTTTATCAACGTGAGTTGGAGTGGTGTGGCTTACATCTCATTCTCACTTGGGTCATTCCTAGGAGATTTTTTCCTCAACCGACAGGCCCAACTAAAGGATTAACTTGAAAACATGGATTGGCGATGAAAGGGGTCTAGATTTCTGATTTTCCCTCAAGGGGAAAAAAGCATAATCTCCTACCCAGTGTCATTTTCTCTCAAACATGCCAAAAAATTGTTCTTTCCCAAAAGATTTATGTGTTTAACACAAAATAAACATTTCTAGGTTTTTGATCTTTCAAAAAGGAAGAGAGCATAGTCCCCTAATGTTTATTTTGAATTGTACAAATAAAATCTCCTAATTAATCTAGGTGCCTAGATAAAATATTATGTTAAAAACATGATCATTTGGTTGAATTCCTTCAAGGCAACCTGCAAAACAAATGTGAGTAGTTTTTGAATTTATGTCTTCTCCAATTGTCCTACAAGCACAAAAAGTCCGTAGTTTTAATGTCAATCTTTAGAAACGGTGTTGTAAAACCTTGAAAAATATTAGTAACCCTAAAATCTACTAAACAATAATGAATCATAGAAAATATGCATAGATGGAAGAGTCAGAGTGCAAATGTCAATCTGTGTAGATGGTAAAGTCAGTGCGTAGATGATAGTCTGTGAAAAACAAAAACTAATACTTGTTAGAAGATCCAAAAATCACAGACAATGATTGCAAAAAGCAGACATCAATCTATGGAGATAGTAATTAACCTGCATAGACTGCCAAACACAAACACTTAGTTGATGAAAAGACGTAGTAAAAATAAATATTTAGTTTTTACTAATTTTGATAGCATTTAACTCCTAAAAATTGACTCCCTGTCAGAAATCCGAGAGTTAGAAATTTCAAAATTTAGTAGAAAACATTTTAAAACAAGTGTTAACTAAGTCTGTATTTGGACAAGCAGAGATGCCTATCAGCCAACGTAGACCACAGATCTACGCAGACGGTGATCTGCGCAAATGGGAGTCTGTAAATGTGGATGGACGAATCAGAGCATAGACGACGCTGCGTAAAATTTTCCCAGAGTTACAAAAAAAATGTGGAAATTGTTAGAAAATGAAAAAATAAGGGATGTGGGTCCCACCAGGTGTGCCAAATGTATGTGCTGGAAATATAACTATTGGGAGCATGCTCAAACATGAAAACGTTAGAGATATAAATTAATAAAACACACTAACATGTATAAAAATATACTCTAAAACAAAGACTTCCATCACAACCTTCGATGAGGTGAACAAGGGCACCCAATGCCTTGTTGATTTTCTCTTAGAGAAGTATGTGGGTGTGCTCTCCCAACACAATATTAAAATCCCACTTGAAATACATGAAAAGGATGAGCTAATAACTCAAGAACAAGTATAAGGAACTTGTCTCAAGCTTTCACCATTGATGAAGATGTAAATACTAATGCTAAGATGATATACAAGATCTAAGCTAATAAATTAGATTCATTTCATTAAACCTACGATGTAATATCTAGATTTTCAAAATGAACTAAAAAGAATGAAACATGAACTAAGAATTTCTAGAGTTAAACTAGCATGATAACAATGCATAAAATGGAGATGATTTTCTCTTGGCAATGGCCTCTATTTATAGATTTTTAGGAGGAAGGAGAGGGCTTGGATGAGGTGGAGCTCATGTGGCATCCACATAGGTGCCACATGAGCGAGACATAAGCCATGTAAGAGGCCAAGTTTTCTCACACATGTGTGAGCAACTTGTGATGTGATGGGTCAAAGTGTACTTAAAGTACACATGTGAAGGATCTTGTAAGAGGTGTAAGAGTTTTTGTCCAATAAAACACTTTTAGAAAGTGTAAGAAAGTGTCATCAAGGTTGTAAGAAACCTTGTTGGCACCAAATTAGGATTATTTTGAAAATTCAATATTTGGGAATTTTCTCACACATGTGTGAGCAAATAATTAGGACTAATATGTGTAGGAATCAATAAATTAGCTTAATTAAACTTAGTTAATTAGTGAGTAGGTATATTTGGTGAGAGTGATGTGAGGTAGGGTAGGATTTAGGTTCACATTAGTTTAATCGAAATTAAATTTAGATTAATTGTGCTTTAGTAGAATTAAGTCATGTGGAGGAATAAATAAATTATACATTTATTTAAAAGGGATAAAGTAGGGAAATGTATATAAATAAGATTGAATACATTAAAAGAGGGAATAATACTTAAATTAAGATTTAAATATTATGAAGGTGAATCATATTAATTAAATAGATAGAAGAATATAACAAATATAATTAATTTAAAATTAACTATAATGTTATGGAAATATTAATTAAATTAATATAAGGACAATTTTAGACATCTATAGGTGGTACCAAGATGGGTGGACTTGCCAAATATTCTTTGATTTTCTCAAAACTCTTCTGACATTGAGGGTCCCATTTTAAATTGTTGTCTTTTCACAGAAGATGAGTAAATGGTTGACACTTGTCTACTAATTGAGAGATGAAATGATGCACACATTGTAATTTACCTTCTAGACTGTGCAACTGCCAAATTGTTATGAGTGGAGGCATTTCCATGATAGCTTGTACCTTTTTTGGATCTATTTCTATGCCTCTTCTAGAAATGATGAACCCTAGGAGCTTTCCAGATGTGACCTCGAAAAAAAACTTCTTGGGGTTGAGCATTAGGCCATAGCGACTGAGCCGATCAAATACAAATTCTAATACATCAAGGTGATCTTATCTTTTGATTGATTTTGCTAAGATATCATCCACATAGTCTTCAAGGATCTTGTGGATCATGTCATGCAAGATGATGGTCATGGCTCTTTGATAAGTTGCCCCTACATTCTTTAAACCAAATGACATCATATTGTAGCAGAAGGTACCCTAGGGGGTTGTAAATGTTGTCTTATGCTGATCTTCTTCTGTGATACAGATCTAATTATATCCTAAAGATAGTCCATGAGAGACAATATCTCATGTCCAACAGTAAGATCTAGGATCATGTCAATATTGGGCAGGGGGAAATCATCCTTTGGGAATGCTTTGTTAAGATCCCAAAAGTATATGAATATCCTAATTGATTTGTCAGATTTGGATACCAACACCATGTTAGAGATCCACTCTAATTCTACTTTGACCAGTAATGCTACCTTGGGATGCATCTTGCAGAGTTTATTTTTTACCAGTTTGACATTTGGATCCACGACTAGATGATGAACTACCAAGTTAGGGTCTAATCCCAAAATGTGAGAATAAGACCATGAAAACATATCTATGGGTTCTCATAGGAGAGCAATGAGAGTTGTTTCTTCACCTTCTGTCAGTGATGCTGCAATGTATATAATGCTGGGATTTTCTTCTGTACGTAGGTTGATAGGATTTGTTTCTTTGATGAGGATAAATCAATTCTCAAGCCTATAATCATGGATGAGAGGAAGAGGAAGGTCTTCATCCTTTAGTGCCTCAAAGAGGTTTTCACTAGTGGATACACCCTTTGTTTTTACTTTTTGGTGATCAGATAGCACGCCAGAGGGGTTTTCACTAGGGGATCAATTTTTCTCTCTTTTTTTTTCTCAATTTCACTTTTGCATCTAAAGGCCTCCTCTTCCCAAAAGTATGCATTTGGATCCAATTTGTATACATGTGCTGATTCTTGCCCCTAGTCAAATTATTGTTCTGTAGCTCCCATGAATCGCATGAGTGTTTCCTCGATTTGGAACTCATCAATGTGTACGATGCTTAGTTGGTCCTATCCTATGAGTTTGGGTTGGACAAGGGGAAGGTTAATGAAGTTGATGGAAATTTGGTGGAGGAAAAAATTTCCCAGGAAGGTTTTGTCATCTAGGACAATGTCATAGGCTCTTACAATTTTCTCTTCTGGGATATCTTCGATTTCAACAATTTCAACCAGGGTATTACCATAGGCATAACTATGCAAATGGTTCCCCCAATCATGGAAAAGTCAATACCAAGGCCTTGATGCCTTTATCACTAGATAGGTTCAATAGGATCTTTCATGTCATGCTCTTCATAGCCTAAGCCGCCTCCTTGATAGTTCCATTTTTCTGTAACTAGTTTGTGAGTTGTAGGGTATTTTCCCTTGAAGTAATTAAGGAGACCTTTGTCTGGAGGTGGAAGATCTTTATAAAGCCACTGATTAATGTCAAGGGAAATCTCCTAGCCATTCAAAATGCCATAGTAAATTAAAGTGCTAGAGCCCAATTACAACAGTTTAGTTGTTTTTGGTCCTGTCATGCTCTAATTAGGTGGGTGTCCTTGAGTGCATGGATCAGATGGTAGGGCTCCCACTGTGAAGGTGTCTGATAGGATGTATTCTCCACAACCTTTGTATTTGATCTTTACCATGGAAAGAGTGGATGAGAGGATTGTCTCTAGGTTTGAATGGGTTCGAGAAGAATTGGTGACAAAGGTGCCAATGTCAATCTTGGGATGATAATTGGAATGTGGGAATGAGGCTTCCAACACATGACAATATGCAAAGGGTTGGGGATCTGTGTGGATGGTGACTTTAGTGATGTTATGTGGGAATTTGATGCACTGATGGAAGGTGGTAGGGAAAGCCTTCATATAGTGAATCCAAGGGCATTGAAGGAAGACATTGAAGGGAAGGTCAAGATCAACAATGTGGCATACTGTATCTTGTACTACAAGGCCCAACTAAATGGGCAATGAAATAGTACCTTCTGATGTTATTTTGAGATTATCATATGCCTTGATGGTCATGACAATGTTCATTATATATGCTTCAATGTATCCCAACTATTTAATGAATCTCAAAGTACATAAATTAAGGGTCGAACCATTATCTATCATTACCCATTTGATGGAAAAATCATTGACCATGATGGCAATATAGAGAGAGAGATTGTGGTCTGGTTAAACATATGACATATCTACTGGCTTGAAAGAGATTTCATAAGATGTGGATAAGTGGCCCACAAGATTTTGGAATTGTGCAGCATCAATGTCACTGGGGACATGAGATTCTTGTAGGGCTTTATTAAGGATTTCTTGGTGGATAGGGAAAGTGTGGAGGAGATCCAAGATGGAGGTTTTAGAAGGTGTGCTCCCTAGGTGTTCCAATAGATTGTATTTTTCTCCAGAAGGAGGAGAAGCACTAACACCTGTGACAGTTATTCTTCCTCGGTGGGTAGTAACCGCACAATGGTTATCCACGCCCTTAATGTTGATGATGTTAACCGAGGGTTCAGCTTGGGAGATACAACCAATGAGATGATCATAATTGATGTATTCATAAGTGTAGTCTTTCTTGTTAGCATTATCTTCTTGTTTTACCTTCCCTTGGTTAGAGGGTTGAGCGGGATTGGCAGGTCCTTTACCAGTGTCATGTTAAGGAAACACGTTTTGATATATTTGTAGATTGGTATTCAATGAGGGATGAGTTGGTGCATTGACAATGATCTCCTCTTTTTCTATGAGATAATGAATATAATGTTTGAACTTCATGCACTTCATGGTTGCATGTCCCTTAACACGATGATATTCATAATACTCATTATCCCTATACCATGCAAGTTTTGGTGCCGATTCATCAAAAGGTTATGTTAGTGGGCACACAATTATATTGAGCTTAGCCATTTTTTGGAATATGAGATATATGGATTCACCCAAAGGGGTGAATGTGCACTTTGGTACATTTTGAGCTTGAGATTTTTTTTTCACTTGGGGGATGGATACAAACTTTATTTGATTAGTAGGGATTTGATAATTGGATTGAAATTTGCCCCAAGAGGGGCATACATTGGCACACTCTATTGGGTAGTGATGGGTTGGAACACATGCTATTGATATGCAGGTTGTTGATATATAGGTGCTGATTGTTGGTATGCAAGAGTGGGTGCTTTAGGTCCAGCCACAACAATCTAGACATGTTTGGTATCTGTGGTGCCATCAGTCACAATGCTCTTATTCTTGTTCCAATAGAGGGATCTATCATTGTTGGAGCTATTGTGACTCATCTTCTTGTAAATTTTGATGGTTCCATCATCTTTGAGACCCTTTTCAAGGTCCATACCTTTTCATGGATTTATCGGTATGTCTACAAACAATTCATGCAAACATGGTGTGCCAACTTGGGGTGTAGATTGTCAATGAATATTTTAACCAAGTGTTTATAAAGAGGTTGGTAGGATAATATGGTAGTGAGGCATTATCATCTTTGGAGATAGTACACTAAGCTTTCACCTCCTTTCTATTTGGAGTTGCACAAGTCTAGGAGAGATAGCTCACTCTCAACAAGATGTGCATATTGGGTCAATATTTTTTCTAACTCTGCAAACGTAGTGATCGAACCATAGGAGATTTTGTAAAACCATTCGAGAGATGATATTCCTAGAATTTTGGGGAAGAGGCGAAGGAGAAAGTTATCATTGTATGCTACCTCTTGACATGCCATGTATAATTCTTTGATATGACTAGTAGGATCTCCCTTTCCTTAGTACTTGTTAAATTTGGGAGTTTTGAAATGTTTGGGAAAAGGAACTAATGTAATAGATCGGTCGAAGGGATAGGGACATACTTCTTCAAATTTGAGCATCTTGGTTTCAGTCCCTGTTCAGAGCTCCTTAAGAGAATTATTCATTCTTCCCATTCTTGGTTGATTTGTTGAGGAGGTAGTCCTCCCATCATGTTGGATCCAGGTGCGTGATATGGGTCAAAAGGCATTGGGGAATAAGGAGGATTTTGTGGAGGATACTAAGGGGTGTGATAAGGGGATTTTTTGATAGATTATGAAGGAAGCAATTGCGGTTGAGGGATATATTTCTATTGGTAGTTGGGTTGCACTTGATGAGATAGTTGAAGGTAGGAGGGACTTGGTTTGGCCCCACATAAACTGGTGGGATGGCCGCATTATTGTTTGTGGGATGAATGGTTTGTGAGCAATTACCACCAGTGGGGGGAGAGAGGTAGTTGATGCAAGTAGGAATACTTGGATGCTGAGGGGGTGGGATGATTTGTGATGTTGTAGATGGAGACATGACCAAGTAGTTAGTCTAAATTGGCAGCTAATGTTGGATGGGTTGTGTAGCAGACTGTGCATCAAAGGGGTTGGTGAAGGATTATTGTTCTTGGGAGGTGGAGGATTTTTATTACCAAATTGCATTGGTATCCCAAGTGCTTGCATAGTGGCCTAAGAGTAGCCCCAAGAAGATAATGATGTAGCTTATACATTTTGGCCAACTTGGGGAGTTTACTAAGAAGCTGGTAGGTTGTTTTGCACTTGCACAAGTGATGGAAAAAGTGAGGCTAAGACAAGCTAGGTAACTATAGGTTGAGAATGGAATGTTGGCCCTTGTGAGAAAGAGGGTTGGTTATAGGATCCTATAAGCAACATGCTAGTAGTGATTTGATGTTGGTGTGGAAGCAGATTTTAATTGCTCGTAGTTTGCATGACTGGTGGTTGTGAGACAATTGGTTGAGCATGGGCTGGTTGAGAAATGGTGGATTGGACAATGGTTGGTTGAGAAGCAATGAGTTATATGGGTTGTGACATTTGGATAGGTTGTGATGGTTGCAACACCGAAGGTCCCTAGATATAAAGTGGTGTTGGTTGTGCAACTGTGTGCACTATGGATTGAGTAGTCATTGGTTGAGAAAATGAGGTATAATGGATCCAACTTGGGATGTTTTGAATTGCATATCAAAGACTTCTTCCACCATGGGTTGGGAAAATTCACTTGGGATGTTTAAAGATAGTCCAATTCATGGTGGTATGATCCTAGCTAGAATTTGGATTCCTTCTTGCTGAAAATTGGCAAGAATGGTGCAGCTGTTATGTCCAATGATGGCGCTGATCATGTGTGCATGTCTAGGGTGGCTCATGAATGCATCCATGGCACTTTTAGTAGGGTTTCATCGGGTCAGCCTATATATGTTCACTTAGTACTTGATTTTTAGGGTCAAAAGAGACCATGGAGTTGCTATGATCTATCATTGGATCAGATGAGCTAGCGGCATAGTTGGTGCCCATGTCTTTCCTCTTCTTAGATCTGGTTTCTAGTGGCATGAAATGAATATTATTAAGGGAATAAAAGATGCTAATCCAATTTACTATGGATGATGTGCAAGATGACTAGAATGCAGGATTAGGGAATTAGATGATTCTAGGATGATGCTTAAATGATAAAAGAATATCCTAAGGACCTAAGATGAATTTATGTAACAAAGGATTACAATTTTCCTTCCCTAATGTAAGCTTGATGATTGTGCCAACCTAATACATACTTTTGGTCTTTGGAAGATGAGATTCTATGTCAATGTGAACCAACCTTTTGAACAAGGTGACAAGGCCACAAGAACAAAGTGGGCTATCCTAAACAATGCGTGGCTAAGGAAGCCTAAGAAGGATTAATATTAAGATGAAGGTACTATGCAACTCAAAGGATATGATACCAAGATTTGATTTTTTTTTGGGATTTTGGATAATTGATTGGATAATGTTGGAGTTTATTGGATTCTTGCTATGTT
Source organism: Thuja plicata (assembly GCA_018584345.1). Classification (NCBI taxonomy): domain Eukaryota; kingdom Viridiplantae; phylum Streptophyta; class Pinopsida; order Cupressales; family Cupressaceae; genus Thuja; species Thuja plicata. Next base: position 670,186 of record MU225463.1, read on the forward strand.
GCTTGGATGGTGCATTCCTAAGGATGATGATTAAAATGATGTTCCTAAGATGCAAGCTAGAGGACACAAGAAGAGGAATAATTGGGTGATATAGTGACATGCCTACTATTCATATTTCTCAAAGCTAACAAAGGCATTATTCATGCAATATTTGTTTATGAAGAATGCAACATTGTTGTTATAGATGACCTTGTCATATTCTACACACCCATGAATCTCTTGCTTGATGGAATCAAGGATTTGTTGGTATTGTTTGGCTTTGCGAGTAGCATCCTTTTGTTCTTTGATCATGAGAGGTAATAGGGTCTTGAATTTATTATGTATTCCTTGCTTTGACATGCCATAGGAACAAATTTTTATGATTGGAAATTATCTTGTTTTTTTATAAGATCTTGGTTGTATTGTTCAATGGAAAGAACAAGTTTCAATCATACATCAAGGTAGTGACTATGGTAAGTATACCTTGAGTCAAACATGGACATTCAAATGTTAAAAACAATCCAACAAGGGACAAAGAAACCCTGAGGAATAGTGGGAGTGTGTGCAGCCTTTGATCAATGTTAAACAAAAAAATGCCTACCTAAGGAAATTATCTTAGTGCCAAAATATTTTCCCATGCTAAATATTCCTTTGCTTCACACAAAGTGATATTGTCTTTGTCCAGGACTATGCACGTTGTGGGTTTTGAAAAGATACTAAATTATTGAATTTCATAAGCTCCCTCATGCCACAATCATGCTTTAGAATTCCCCTAGGAATACATATGTTGGGTGTAAAATCTTTAGGTGATCTAGGTAAAGTCCACTTGGATCAATCCTTGCAAAAATATTATGACACTTTCAGAGGTAGATCAAGTAGGCTTCTACTTTAATGAGTGTTTAGAAAGGACATCCGTTCATGGCTACCCCTTGTAGTTTCTCAAGAGAAATTAAGGCCTATAGCCCTACAAGCACCCAAAATATATAGTCTCACAAGCGTGATTCATACCTCTCATCCCTACACAAGTTGAATGTATCCCCCTTGTAGTCTTATAAACAAGATTGAGACCAAGATGACCCTACAAGCGCCCATTCAAGTGTAGTATTTCTTAGCAAGATTAAGGCAATGAGGCCCTACAAATGAAGGATCATTAGAGATAGAAAATAGTCCTGTCTTCACTCTCTTTGGATTGGAAGAAGCTTTTGATTATAGTGGGGCAGAGTAGCCGAGTTTGCTTGTTCCCCACTTGGGTCGTTCCTAATAGATTTCTCCCTTGGCAGGCCCTCTAAAAGGTTTAGCTTGAAAGAAAAGAATTGGTAATGAGAGGGGTCTAGATTTCTGATTTTCCCACAAGGGGAAAAGAGCATACTCTCCTATCCAATGTCATTTTCTCCCACACACACAAAACAAGTTTTTTCTTTCCTCAAAGATTTAATTGTTTAAGACAAAACAAGCATTTCTAGGTTTTTGATCTTCCAAAGAGGAAGAGAGAATACTCCCTTAACAATTGATTTGAATCACACAAAAAGATCCCCTAGTTAATCTATGTGCCTAAAAAAAAGAAAACTCTAAAAAGAATGATCGTTTAGTCGATTTTGATTAAGGAAACCTTCAAGAAAAATGTAAGTAATCTTTGAATTGATCTCTTTGACAATTGGTGCTACAAGACAAATGATTAGTATTTTTCTGAATATCAATGTTTGAAAAATGTTATTAGCACCAAAACCACTCAAAAATTTGTTAGAAATGATAAAACCAAGATAGACAGAGAAAAGACGCTAGTGCAGAGTGCATAAGTCAATTCTGTGTTTTTCCTAAAATGATAGAATGCAGAGAAAAATAATAGAAAATAGAGAAAAACACAAAAAGCTATACCTAGAGGAGACACCAGTTTGTGAATTGCAGACATCGAACAATGATTGACCTGGATCAACATTTGCACAGACGCTGAAACACAAACCAACATTTGCGTAGACGTTGTTGTATCTGCAAAAACCAAAAAGAGAAAGAAAACACAAAAAAATAAGTTACTATTCTCTCTTATAATCCTTTGAAATTGACCACACAAACCTATTTTAAGGTTGCCCAAACCCTCAAAATCAATATTTCTTAGTGATTATTGCTTTTCAAGACTTTCTTTAAAGAAAATTTAGCATTATAACTACTTGCAAAACCAATCTCTACTAAAAAATAGAATGCTAAAGTCATAAAAACAATAGAAAACACTATGAAACTAGTAAAACAAGTGAATAAGGTTGCAAGTTTTTGGGCAAAACACCAATTTAGCACAGACGTCGATCGGTGATCTAGAATAAACCAATGTTTACACAGATGCCTCTACTTAAAATGTAGATGCCGATTCATAAATTTGATGGAAATGGAAGAAAATGGAGAGACCAAAAGAATGTTTATAGGGACATGGGTCCCACTGGGTGTGGCAGAATGTATATAAGGAAAATTTCATGCCACAATCATAAACTAAAACATCAAACCATTAGAGGGTTAGATTTCAAATATTTAGACAACATGAAACAAGCATGAAAACATCAAAATAATCCTCATACCATCGGATAGAGCTAGAAACAAGTGCACCCAATAGGATTTTTTGATTTTCTCTCTTATGAAGGTGTGATTGTGTTCTCTCAAACACAACACTCAAAATCCCCAAGTGAAATACTAAGGTAAATGCAAGAATGGGAGAATGGAGGAAGGAATCAAGAACTAGTATAGAAAAACTAGTCTCAAAGATTCTCCAAAATGATTAAGCTACCATGGATGCAATGCAAAGAAACATTGAAACTAAGATTGATTTACCAAATTGATCCAAACATGTAATATCTAAGTGATTTCAGCATGAAAACATGAAGCTAGTAATGAAAATCTAAAGCAATTCTAGCATAATAAAAAGGCAATAACAAGATGAGAGATGAAATGTAAGAGGGGAAGACCTCTTTCTATAGATTTGTGGTGGTAATGGACAGTTGAGATTAAGAGGTGGAAGAGAGTTGGGTGGATAGGATTGAGGGTTAGGTTGGAAAAGTCAAAGGGGATTGTGCGCATGATTAGAGGTAAATTACCTTTTAATCAAGATTAGAGGATTTTTAGCGAGAGGTGGGATTTGAAAGGGGTAAAGTGATTTAAATAAAGTATTTTTATTTTAATCAAGATTAGAGGACTTTTAGGCTTGTGGAGGGATTTTTAATTAATATGAATTTATTAAAAGGGGGATTTTTGAGGGAAATATATTTAAATAAAATACATTAGCATAGTATTTATAAAATACCAAAATGAAATTATTTAATTATTTTAATTAAATAATTAGAGGAATAAAAGGGAATTAATATTAATATAATATATTAATATTTTTGGACTTCTACATAAACAAATATAAAACTGATTTTGACCAATGAAATACTTATTGTGACTATTGGAGTTGGCCTCTCTATAGAATATGTTGAAGGGTGTACTGCCAGCTTAGTAAGTGTAAAAAATTTTCAGGAACCAACACCTATCTTAACCATAAGATACTCATTCCATACATCTAATTGATAAATTAAGCTTACTATCAAATCACATGACTTTCAAGTAAAGAAAAATATGGTTTAATCTTCTTTTACATATTAAAATTTATCTAGTAAAGTTAATCTTTAACGTAATCATTCATTCGCCTATGCAAAATTTAATGATCACTTATTCCTAATATGCATTATTAACATTTCCTTTTTTTTCCCATAATCATAATTTAATCATTTTAATAGCTCAACATATCCTAAGTTCCTTTATCAAAATTACATTCATACTAGGTAACATGACAGTAAGTACACAAAGATCTTCTTTCCATAAATGCATCATTAACATTACATAAAGATATATTTTATATCATTTTTAATTTGAGAATTTAGGTAAGAGAGATTATAAATCATTAAGATAAGCAATATCCTATGTATTTAAGTACTCCATACACCTTTATAGGCAATGATTAAACATAAACATCATTTGAATACTACTATCTCATTTCATCATTTCACAATAACTATTTTTGAACCCTTTTCTTTCACCTAGATCTACCCATTCATTACACTTATTGAAGTAAACCACATTAAAAATTTGATCATTTAAAGATGTCCCTATTTGGGAGCTCAAAAATACATAAATACATATTACATCAAGTACAAGATACATGTTACAATAGAAAAGTATTCAACTACAATTTTGGAAAGAAGGACACACTAGGATCATCCTTAGAACCACAAACAATACCTCAATATAAAAAGATTAACCATCCAAACACATGGATCCAAAGAGGTCCAATCCCCCATGCTAGGATATAGAAACCAAGGTCCATGCAATATTTATCAACTAGGATATTCCTAAGCTGGCAATAACCTTTCCCCAAAACCACAACATAAAAGGATGTACAATAAGGCAAATAGCACTAACCAAGACATGATCATCGATAGAAAGATCTCTAAATTGGGTTCCCTACCCATAAATACACATTATGAAGGAATAATAAAATGATATTACAAAATTATGGAATTCATAACAATGCCACAACATCAATTAATTGAGTTTAGAAAACCAACAATTGTCCCTAACCCACTGGACAACCCTAAACTCCAATCTGGCACTCATATTAATCTAAAACACTTAAAGAGGAAAATAAATGAACCATACATGATAAAAATAATATTTAGAGTAAAAATAATCCAATTGAATAAAAAGCATGATCCTATCAGCCTCTAATAACCATACAACCCCTAAAACTTGGTAATCTCATTAAACTAGTTTATTTCAAACAAGAATTAAATGCAAAGAATAGTTGTCAAAGAACAATACCCATGTCTTCTAAAAAAAAACATAATAAATATAATAATTTTTTTTAATATTTAGATAATATAATTATTGACTCTCAATCCAATTTTTATAAAGATCCAATGGTAGGAAAGAAAGTTATGGCTTATATTCTAAAATAGAAAACCTTAGTTATAGTTTAGACCCGCCTTCACTAAAACGGTTGTAACTTTCACAAAAAATAATAAAAATAATTAAAACCAATGGAAAATGAAATATAAGAGAGATTAAAATATATGATATCAAATTTATATTTTTATATTATCATACCAGCCTGTACCACATGAATACATTTGACGAAAAATTTGAAAAAATGAATGGACAAGTATAGTCTGACAAAATGTCAATAATAGGACATTAATTAGACCCTAAAAAGTAAATTTGAGAGATACCCATTTGAGATCTCTGAATTTTGTATTTCATAACATCAACATAGAAAAACTATAGACTCAATTTATATTATTTAAATAACAGATCTCCAAAAATGGGTTGCTAAAAATCCTAGGAAAACACATGACAATTTTCACAAAAAGGAACTCAAAACTTTTAAATAACTCTAGGAATGAAGTATAGATATAATACATCATGAGAATATATAAATAGATCCATATTTTATCAAATACATCAAGAAACCAATAAATTTAATCCATACCTCAATTCGTTCAAAGGTTCAATCGAAGAAGGAGGAAGGAGACAACAGAGGAAGAAAAATCCAAACTTGAGATGCATCCTTCAAACCCTCTCCACTTTCAGAAATATCCATGGAAAGTAAAACCAATATTTACTCAAGGTTTCATCTCATCTCCCCCTCAAAATCAAAAGAGAATCCATATAAATATATTTCTCAAAGGTAACCAACCCTCAACTAACTCTTAACTAAAGGGCATAATTAAATAACTCAATACAATTATAAACTCACAACTATATATAACTTATAATGAATAATTTATAATTATTAATACACATAATTATTATTATCATAATATGGAATAGAAGATATAAGTAATATTTATCCTATCCATATTATTAAAAATTAGTAATTAAGAATATTAAACTTCACATTAATTATTAATAATATTATACTTTATTTTAATCCCAAAACTATACACCATAAACAATATCCACAATCATGCAAATATAATCACATAAAATTTTATATATATACATATACATATATATGTGTGCACCCATATATATATATATATATATATATATATTTGTCAAATACCAAACACTAAAATCTATGTGACTATGAAGTAATAGCTCACAACATTCATATTATTAGGTATTTATACTTACTATAAGATATAACACTCAGATAGAATAAAATCATATGCCTCAAAATAAATATAACCATCCAAAGAGGCCATAGCACTCAAATATAAAACACATAGATAAAACCAAAAGGTCAAACAAGTAAATTCAAGCCGAACTCCTAACCAATCATGAAACCATGAA
>MU225463.1:676876-687881 GCA_018584345.1 Thuja plicata
ATACACACACATATAGAATCAAGTATATAAATCATGAATCAATTATACACAAGGGTTAGATCATAATCCATTAGGGTTAGTCACATAACCAAATCAAATTTCCAAAGAGATGATCATATCATGAGTACATAAGTATGATATAACAATAATCATGAACAAATATGTCTAACCATACAAAATAATCACATACGAGGACCTAATCATTAGGAAAACCTATAAATCATAATCATTGATACAAAGAATCACTTACATAGAAATCACATATTTTTTGTCAGGTATCCATCCTAACACATAAGATCCTAAAATACCATCATCATCAGATGGTGGCCACATAGAAAATGGATAAAAGCATTGATAAGTACATCATTGTCAAACTAGATTATAATAAAATGAGTTAAACAAGCACTTGAGACATACATGTAAAAAAAAGAAGCACTAAGATACCTTCAACATTACCAAAGCCATATTAGGGTTAGAGGGGTATTATAGGTTTTATATCTGTCAAATGTAGTTTCATATCAACAAATCCATTTTGTACATATCCTGCAACTATTACATTCCATGTGATAACTTTTATTTGAGACACTCTATCAAATATTTTATGTGTCTTGTCTATGTTTAAGCATTTTACATACATGCCTAACATAGAAATTGCAACAATAACATTTGACAAAATTTCCCCTTTATTAATGCTTTGATTGATGTTCCAAAGCTCCCATTTTTTTGCAGGTAGGAAGGATGCTAGAAAAGGTTGTGGGATTTTGTTTGAAGGTTTATATATTCATTCAACCAATCCTATTTTTTCATATCTTTCAATATTGACATTCCAAGAGATGACATTTATTTGAGATAACTCATACATCTTGTCCATTCTTCTACATTTTATATCCATGTGTATTGTTGGTTGTATTCCCAGTTCTAGTTTCTTTGCGAAAGTTTTTTGATCCTCATACTTGTTTCTTGCTTAAAAATAGAAGTCTCTCAAGTTATTTGTCATTTCCCTGTTAAAATCTTTAGGTTTTCAGGATAGAACCCATGAAAAATTGCAAAGCCTCAAAAACCTAGGTCATGTTTATTAGGCAAAATTGAGAAAAACCCTTAAACATTTATCTCATCTCTATTTTGGCATTACTTTTTGGAGTTCACTTAAGTCATGTGTTTAAAAGCTTGGTCACCTAGTCGTGTGATTTGGATGGCATATTCCTTTCTTCTTCAAGACTTGGCAATTACCTTATGTCAGGATGTCTCTAAATGAATTTGAATATTCCTTTTTCTTTTAGAGACTTGGCAGAACCCTTCAGTCGTGAAGTCTCTAAATGAGAAGATAGGTCACTAATATGTGACGGGGCCCATAGACAAGGCGCGGTGTCACGAGAATAGATCAGCAGTTAATGGTTCATCATGAGACTTGGCAATTTTTTCATGTCGTATAATCAATAGATTGGCCTACAATTAAGTAAGCAGTAAAAGTTCATGTCGCATAGTCTCCAGAAAAAATGGCGGTTAAGTGAAAGTGGCTAAGACTTCATGACTAACTGTATGCAGTTTGAAATGAAACACAGTCGGGTTGTCGCCAGATTGAGATGCTGAGTCAATTTTTCATTCAGGCATGTAGAGCTGAGTAATGAATGAGACACATGTCCAAAGGTGGGTTCACTAATAAGCTTGTCATGTGGTCTCCAAATGGAAAGAGACTATTCAGCGACTAAGAGACTAAGTATGAAAGCCTTTGTTATTGCATAGACTACAAAAGATTTAAGGGTGTGTTATATTACTTAGTGATTTAGAGTGAACCGTTAGATGTAATGATTCAGAGATCCTACGGTGGTTGCAAAGTCTCTAAATGAAAGGTCCCAAAGGAAAAGGTACTCACAACTCAGAGATAAAGGTATGTCATGTGGTCGCCAGATGAAATGAAGGGTAAAGTGCTTGTCATGTTGTCTCTGAAGGATAAGTCACTTAACATTGGAATTTAGTGATTAAGCAACTAAAGGTAGTTGCGGGGTCTCATAAAGAAAATCAAGCATTTAGTGACAGGGAGATAACCGTGAAATTTAAGAGTCGTGTGATTGCTAGAAGTAAACACTGGTTAACTACGATGGGAAAAGTTACATAGTTGCTAAGTATTCAGAAGATTCAAGGGTTAAAGACTTGGTTCAGTGACAAGGAGATCATACACAGTTGTGTAGTCGCTTAATATGAAATCATAAGAAAAGGCGGCAGTGTCTGACATGACAACATGAATCACTCAGCGTCCAATGATAAGCTTGGATATTGATTATTGTGTCAAAAAAGGTAGCTGAGATGTATGATAGAGAGCCAATCACATCGAAACATGTCATCACATGTGAATTTTATAAAGTTTTGCACATATATAAATTTGATTTCCTATCACACTCAAGGGCTAGAATAGGTTTTCAATTAAATCCACAGTAGGCTAAATTGAAGACATGAATTGATGATTTTCAAATGATGAGCCGTGTACTCTGAACAATTATCATAAAGAGTTGATCGAGGGTTCATTTTAACTTACCTTGCTTTCAAAATTTTAGAGCTAAGAAGTGCTAGGTATTCTGAGAAGAGAGAAGAAACTAGAGAAGTTGTAGAGTATTAAGTTGATCAAGAGGTTTTGAATTTCTAAGAATTGTGCACAAAGGACTAAAGTGAGTTTTGGAAATAGATTTCTTTCAATATCGATAAAGAAGAAGGGAGTCAAACACAAAAAATATGAGCAAAGCAGTCAGTGTGGCTTCTACCAATGGGAGAAGTGAAGATGTAGACAAAGAGTCCAAGGCAAAATAGAATTACTCAGATGAATTCCTCGGATTACTGCCAGGTTCAACTTAGAACAGGAGGGCAAATGCAAATTTTCTTAAAGATGACTACTGCGATATTAGAGATGCTGAGACTCTGGGGACAACTGGTTTTTCCCCTTTTAACTAATTTTTAAATAATTCTGATAAACCTATCCTAGTTTCAAACCCTTGGACCTGTGGTTTAGCTAGATTGATTGTTCCTGATGTCTACATAGATGTAGATTTGTTCTTAGGCCTTGCCAGTCATTATGATGTATTGTCTAAGACAATAAAGAGGAATGATGGAACCGCCCTGCTCATCCTAAATAGAAATTTGTTTATGCAAGATTTTGGTTTGTATATTACTATGTCTACTAGGATTGACATTACTAAGCAAGAGGCGAGGTACAATTTGAAGCCTGGTATTGCTAGGGAAACATTGCATAAACACATGTTCAAGGAGGTGAGAAACCATCTGGGTCCTATGTTTGGGACAAGCCCTTACTACTTCAAGGACCTGCACTTCTACATTAAGTACATTGCCTATGCCCTATGTAGAGTGTTAGGGATAGATGGCGAAGTAGATAAGATCAATGCTGGGATATTGATGATGGTGCTAGATTTGAAGGAGGTGCATTCTAGAACTAGTTATGATTATATAAAATATATCATTGATAAGATGCATGAGGGATTCATAGAAACTAAGAAGAAAAGGGTGGATCCTAAGGAGAAAGAACCCAAGTTCTTACACTACTCCATCTTCATGCATCTCCTATTGCATTATAATTTTGTGATCATGGATGTAAATAATTTGACCCCTCAGAGGTTTTATCAAGATGGACCCAATCCTATCCAATTCTAGATAAAAATTTGGAATTATACATCTAGGGATTGTGATTACTGTGCATTTCAAAATTGGATTGTGTATCCAATAGTACAGAGCCTTGGCATCAGCAGGACAAGGATCCTAATTGAGATTATGCAACTGCTAAGGCCTAGTGAATACTTGGATAAATGGGAGGGAGACCACAATTGGGGAGATTTATTCTTAGAAGAAAACTATACCATAATTAGGGTATATGGATGTATACATCCACCTCATGTCTTGCCTTATCATGTGCCTGCAAGAGTTGCTGCCATGGAATTTGTATGGTAGTTGTTGTTAACAGACAATGAGAATTTTGCATCACATAGGAAGGGGACCATAAACCCTAGACAGTTTAGAATTTTAGATTTTACCATTGGCAAAGGTGCAATTGATTCAGTCAGCCAGTTGTTAGAAATTTGTAGAATGGGGATAGCCTCATATAGATACATTGATCCTGAAGGCTTCATGGTAGGAGTCAGGAAATTATATACTCCCATAATTCCCAATATAAATGTCCATTGTGAGTGTATTGAGGAGGATGCTACAAGGAACATTCTTGATGAAGATGAGATCAAAAAAAGAAGAACAAGGATTCAGGAGTTGCTGAACCTTGAAAGACAAATTAAAAGGAATGGGTTAGCTTTTGGGGGTTTCTACCCTGATCTCCCATATTTTGACAGAATAAAAGCCATGATTGATAATTTTTATGTGCTTACTAAACAATTGGAAACTGTCCTTGATAGAAAGGTGCCCAAGGGCCAGACCATTTAGAATCTGAGTATGAGAGTAGTAGTGATAGTGACTATGCCCGTCCTACTAGATATGTTCAACCTCAGCAGGATGTTGCTGAGATACCACAGTTGCAAGGAGCTAAAGGCCACATTGTTGACTTGATAGAGGCCACTCAACCTAATGATATAGAGGAGCCTTTAGCTTAAAGGCAAAAGATTGAAGTAGGCCAGCCTTAAATTGAAAGGCAAGAGAAGAAAAAAGATCAAGCAAGTGCCTAGTGCCTGGAAATATGTTATATGACCATAACCTAAGAAAATTGATTAGGGAGGGGAAGAAAAAGAAACATCATATGGAAGAGAATGTTGAATTACCCCTTAAGGCTTGTGTTGATGAAAGGTTGATACATCAACAATAGTTTCTAAATGATGATAATTTCATCAAGACCAAGGTGTTTAAAGACTTCCTAAGGTGGTGTAAAAAGGAGAAAATTAGAGCTCAGTTAATTGTTGATGGGGAGGAGACAGTAACAAATGAGGCCCTAGTGGCCCTACAATCATATGACCCAAAAAATGAGGACATCTCACCTAATGAATCCAAGAAAATGGTATTGGACAGTGGCATATTGCTTGCTGAGGGTTGGGATTTGGCTTCTGCATTCATAATTGATCAAATAGGAAAGCAGTCAGATTTGAAAATGTCAAGTGAGATGCAAATAGGGGATATGATTAAAGGATTTGGGTATAGCCCAAAGTATCAAGCCTTCGCAATGTAAAAATTTTTCCCTAAGGACAAGAAGCCTCAGCTGGTAAACATTCAGGAAAACATGGTGGGCAATCAAATGGTCTGGTCTGTACAAAATATAGGGGATTTGGAAATATCCCAGATTATGACACATTGGGCACACTTGAATGAGGAAAAGAAAAAATAGTTGTCTGACAAGTGTAGCATGTTGATAGAGGAGACCAGTGCACTGGCCAAAGACTGAGAAATGTGCCAGATCAAGATACATCAGTAAGATCAGGTGATTGCAAAGCTATTAAAAGAATTAGAAGAAAAGCCTGAGGTGATGTATGTGCTTGTACAACCACAGCCTCTGCAAATTGAAGATAAGGCAGAATTAGAAGAAGTGGTTGAGAAGGAGGATATAGGACAAAAGAAAAATGAAATTGCCTTGAATGCATTTAGGGGCATTCTACAACACAGGATTGAATTCTTGAAGGATAAGACTGATATTGTCCTTAATGCCTATAATAAATTGCCTACTTTGCATACTGAGGTCATGGGGTATCTTGCTATATTAAACCCCTATTTTACCAAATGGTCTACTAGAGTACAATTGTTTGAAAAGCTTGCATCTTTGCAAACCCTAAGATCAGATTTGCCAGAGATAGTAACATAGGTTGTAGATGAGATCAAAAAGGTCAATGTTGCTCTCTCATTTTTCAAAGGTAAATTGAATCAGATAGAGGTTAAATTAAGCCTTTTTGTTGTAGATTTCAATAGATTTATTCCTTCTCTAAGAGGAGAAGATGATCAGGTAAAGGCTTTAGATGCCTGGAGGAATGAGTTTGACAGCAAAATGCCTACTAATGAGGCATTTATTTTGGGATCAGAATTGGACATAGAAGGGTTTAATAAGATATTAGATGAGGCATTTAAGGAAAAAACTGACATTAATAAATTTCTTTTGGATGTTAAGAACATCACTGATGTTAGATGGGAGAGGAAAAAGGCACAAGTGTTAGCCACTCAAGACTTCAAGTGGCCAAGTGATGATGAAGTGACAACATGGGAACTAATCACTAGGCCCAAGAAAAAGAAGCCCGAGGTAGAGGAAGAAATCTTGGATGACGAATAAAGGTGAACACTTGCCACCTCACTTTTGACTATGAAGAAGTCAGTTATTACTAAAGGAAAGTTGGTGAGCATATATGCATGGTCACCTGGGTTTGACATAAATGTTACCAGCTACCATGAAAACTGTCAAAGTGAAGGCGCCAGATAAAGAGAAGAACAAGAAATATCAGATTTCATCTCTTGACTTTGTCTTTGCACCACTTTCTTCTTTCTCCTCTTTTGTCTTTTCTGTAGTTTTAGGGTTAGGTTTCTAAGACCATCCAAATCTTGTTGCATCCTATTGTAAAGGATTCCAAGATGGTCAAGAACCTAGAAGAAGTCAAAAGGTTTTAATTGTAAAGGATGATGAGATATATTGTCAAAATTAGACTTTTTGAATTGGTGTATGTGTTTTCAAGCTTCAAAGCTTTTTCATGTATGAAAGCAAGATCATATAAATAAAATATGATGCAATTTTACTCTTCTCTATTGTTGTCTCTTTAATTCCTGTGTATGATTTTTTATGTTTAATTTTGCAAGGCATTCTGAAGCATTTTGGTTACAAGGTAACTATTTAATTACTTACAGGTTTCTTTCAAGTAAAGAACTAAGTTATGTAGGTAGTTTCAGGGAGCATATCAGTATTTCAAAGATTGGATATAGTATTTTACAGGTAACTAGATAATTTGTAAGGGAGTTTATCTAAATTGCATGTAGGTTGTAAGGCAGCTTACAGTATTTTGTTTTTGTGAGACTTTAAGCTTAGTGACTCTGTAACCCAAAGGATAGGCACTGATCTAGGTTTTGGTCCGATAATCTATCAACATCCAAGTTTTCAAAACTTTCAAAATTATTCTAATCAAAATACTTTTGTTACTAAGAAAAAACAAACTGAACTCAGTAAGGACTCATGTCAGTAGGACAGTGTCCATTTTAGTGATTCCTTGGAGAGTGAATCAATTAGGTTATCCCTCCTAAAATTAAAAGGAAGAAGGATGAAAGTCCTTGTATCATTAGTTCATGCTATATTTGTGACCATGGTTTGTATGGTTAAGTTTTGCATTTGGTTATGCTTGGTCATATACAAAATGTTTCATAAGTTGGCTCAATAACTCTTAATAGAAAATCAGTGTCCATATTAATATATACTATGTAATCAGTCATCGTAAAGAGGTAAAACCTGCCTGAGTATATGTGGAGCTCAAAAATGAAGAAGGATTTTATCCAATCCTTAGTAATTAGGCTTTTCTTTTTTATGAATCAGTATTAGAAGGCATAGTGTTCAAGTAGTTATTTCAAGCACTGTGATTCATGCAAGAAAAATCCCTAAGAAATTGTCAACTCTACTGGGGATATGTTTAGAAATTCTAAAGTCTGATTAAGAAACTTTAGAATATCTCTAGCCCAAGTAATCAGAAATCTTTGGCACTTAACAGTTTAACTTGTTTACAAATAATACTTGTGGTTATTGTTAAAGTACCCTTTGATAAATATTCATCCCAATTTATTGGGTGGCATCTCTAAAAGGAAAATCTCTGAGATTAGTGCAAGATTAATAAATGTCTTTTAGAATGAATACTAGGTCAAGAGTGAGAACTGATCCTGAAAGGGTATTACATGAGGGAATCCCATCATCCTCAAGAATAGGAGTGTCTTGGAATGAAAAAGAGGAATCAAGTTAGTATGGATGAAACCCCTCTAAGAAGTAAAGAGGGAAATGTTAAGAGGGATAAAAATATTAATCAGCATTCTGATGATGGAAATACTTTAGAATATGAAGAGGCTACTGAAAGAGTATTAGAAACACCCATAGTCACTTCTACTTCAAATGAGAGAGAGGAGATCACTACACCTAGTTCAGATTTAGAAGATGCTCCTTGTGATATGCTAGCAAACGAAGAGAAGTTCATTTTGAAACAGCTCGCCCTAGTTCAAAAAATGAAAAAAGAGAGAGAAATGAGAAAGAAAAAGAATGATCATAAGGATCTTGATAACAATAGAAAAAGATCTTCAAAATATAAAAATATGAAACATACAGAGAGGTCTCAGAAGGACCAAGAAATACCATTCACTCATAAAGTTTCAACTTTGCAAATCAATAAGGGTAAACAAAAGATGAGTGAACATAGAGATCAAGAACCTAAATTTCAGAAGCCTTTGATAGAAAAAATGTCTAAGTTAGAAGTTGACTTAGAAAAAATAAGGATTGAAAAGGAAACCATGGAAAAAATGTTAGAAAAGGCACAAATGGAAGCTGCAACAATTGAAATGAAGAAAAATATAGATTTTTTGCAGTCTTCAAAATATTCTCATACTGGGCCAGAGAATATTACAGCTTCTAAAACAAAAGCTACTACTTCCAAGGAGGATCATAGCTTTCAAAGGAAACCACTACATACTGAAAGGTACAAACAATTTGATTTTGTTGGTATTCCTGGATACCCTAATGCTTTTCCTAAAGATGTGGGTGATATAGGAGAAAAGATCCCAAAGTTTGTAGGCAATAATGTTATTTCTTGTGAAACACATTTAAGGAAATTCATTGATTTTGTTGATGACCTAAATATCACCCATGAGGATGTATTAATGAAATTATTTGTTTAGTGCCTAGTAGAGGATGCAAGAGAATGGTTTAGAAGTCTTGCTAACGGATCTGTTGTTTCTATGGATGAGTTGATTGAATTGTTTAAAGATTCGTATGGAGACAAAACAAATAAAGGCTTTTTGCTGAATGAGTTCAACAATATCAAGAAAAATTACAATGAAGAAGTTACTGAGTTTAACACAAGGTTTCAAAGAGCTATGCACAAAATATTTTAGAAGATAAAGCTAGATGAAGAGGTATGCCTAGCAACTTATCTAAATTCTTTTGATTCCAAAATGGGATATGCTCTGAGGGAAAAAAAACCCTAGAACTCTTACTGATGCTTATAAAATAGCAGTTAATATTGAAATGAACAAAAGAGTATCTGGTATGTTAAATAGGAGGGATGATTCAAGGTTTAGTAGGAGTAATCTGAAAGAACCAGAATACAAGGAATATAGAGCTCCTCAAAATAATAGACCTTCTTATAATACTACTTACAATCCTTAGAACAGAATGCAAAATCATCCGTATGGAACTCAGTTCAAAGATGGGAAGCCGGTTACTACACTTAAAAAGGAAAAAGAAGACAACAAAACCCCAGACTCTCTTCATAGAAATTCTATCCATTTCTGCAATGATGATACTTGGTGTGAAGCTTGTGAGGCCCCTCATAACCCTGATTTTTGTGTTGTTTCCTTGGATTTAAGGTCAAGTGAGGAGCAGGAAAATGATGAAGGGGAACAGTGTGATCATAGTATGACAAATACCTATTCATGTCATGAAATGGATTCAAACAGTGAAGAGGAAAATCATGATTCCTATGTTTCACAAAGGAGGGTTGAGAATCATCATCAACAAATCTTATCTGATAGTGAAACTGATGAAACCGATGACAGTATAAGATGTTATGCTCAAGATGGTCAGGATGTTCCACTCATAAGGAAAGCTTTAGATGAAGAGAAGGATAGAATCAGTGTAGAATTAGTAAATAAGGCTAGAAGCAGTTACCATTTGAGGAACAGGGTGGTAGGTGGTGTTGGTAGCCAACCCTCAAGTGTCTTTATAAAGGAAAATAAGACAGACACCAAATATGTGCAGAAAAAAGATGGACCTAGTGAAAATGTAAATAAACATAAGGTCAAGATTATCACAAAACCCATAGAACCAAATGTTGTACAGGAGGAAGAGTTGAAAATACAATAAAAAATTGTTCCTGTTCAAAAGATTGAAAATAAAAAGTTAAAAGAGTCAGTTCAAAAGGAACACAATGAAGAAAATGATATTATTATTGACAAATCAAAGTATTCAGATATGAGATACACTCTAGTAGATATGGGTCAATGTTTGTCCCAGATGACAGTTAAGGTACCATTTCTAGAGATGATGAGAATCAAAGAACACAAGGAAAAGGTAATGTCATTATTAAACAGTGTACCCACAATAAAGGTTCGGAGTCCAGTAGATGTTTCTGACAAGCCAACTACCAAGGAAAATGAAGTAGAGGTGTTGACATCTGAAATTCCTCAAATATTCTTGAATGCAACTTCTTCTCCAAAAGTTGTTGACCCATTTTTTCTTTCATTGATAATTAATGATAAGATGCTCAAGAATTGTATGATTGATTCAGGAGCCTCTAATACAGTTATGCCAGTTGAAATCATGAAGGCAATGGGGCTACAAGTTGATACACCTTATGGAAGATGTAGAGCTATGGATTCTAGAGAGGTCCCTGTAATTGGTACCATTGAGGCTATGCCTTATAGACTAGCAGTTTTCCCTGATGTAGTGATGACTATGAATGTTCTTGTGGTTGACATACCACCTCATTATGGCATGTTCTTATCAAGAAAATGGAGTTCTTCAATGGGAGGTAGTATAAAAAATGATATATCTTATGCTACATTCAACATTGCTGGTGAAAATGTTAAGGTCTTGAGGGAAAGAAGGACTCCCCACATGATAGAAAAATTTGAAGACACTAATGTAAACTATTGCATTGACATAGACATGGAAAATTTCAGAATGCAAAAAAATGAACTTTCTTGTCAAGATCAAGAAGTTGACCCTTTGAACAAAAAATTAATCTTGTAGGAAGATGGATTATGGAAAATGTACTTTGATGGTGCTTTCTCTAAAGAAGGATCAGGGGCAGGAGTATTGTTGATATCCCCATCAGGTACAACTTTT
>MU225463.1:687949-710192 GCA_018584345.1 Thuja plicata
ATCCAAATATGCTGTAAAGAATGACAGATTGAAAATGTACAAACATGCTATTTGGGATCAACTTGAGATGTTTGATGCTTTTGATATAAGGTGGTTAGAAAGGTCAAAAAATATAATGGCTGATTTTCTAGCAAATGTTTCTTTGAAAAATGATGATTTGACCTTACAAGGGGTGTCAATACTAGAAGTCAAAACAAGACCAGTTGTTCTAGACAACATATACAACTGGCAAGTGTTCTAGGATGATCAAGATATTTTGAGGTTCATGCAATGTTTAGACCACTATGAGAACCAGAGTATAGATTGTGGTTCCTTATTGGAACATGATGATGGAAAGGACTACATCTTTTGAAATGAAGTTGTCCAATTAAGTTCTAATCAGATTCCTAAGGGTCTGGTGGAGCTTGAAGCATTGTTTGCCAGTCAACAAAATGATTTATCAAAATTGAGCAATGCTAAAGTTGAGGATGTGGAGGAAATAAAATTAGGATCTGAAAATAATCCTCAAATAGTTTATATTGGAAAGGGTTTGGACTCTCATGTAAGAATAAATTTGATCAAGTTACTAAGAAAATACAAACATGTCTTTGATTGGTCATATGAGGACTTGAAAGCATATAGAGAAGACCTTTTTCAGCATGAAATTCCTTTGAAATCAGATGTGAAGCCATTTAGGCAAAAATAAAGGCCTATTAACCCCTTGTTTTCTCCCAAGATGCAACAAGAGTTGATGAAACTCAAAGATGCAGGGATAATTCAGCCCATTAGACATTCAAATTGGGTATCAAATCTAGTGCTGGTTAGAAAGAAAAATGGTGACATCAGATTATGTGTGGATTTTAGAAATCTTAATATTGCTTCTTTGAAAGATAACTATTCACTGCCCAATATGGAAGCAATGTTGCATAAGGTGACTGGTTGTGAGTTTTTATCAATGATGGATGGTTTCTTAGGTTACAACTAGGTGTTAGTCAAAGAGACAGAGCAGTATAAAACTACATTTGGTACTCCATGGGGAACATATGCGTATATCAGAATGCCTTTTGGATTAATAAATGTAGGGGCAACTTTTCAGAGAGCTATGGATGTTTGTTTCAAAGAATTCATAGATCTATTCATGATTATTTATCAGGATGACTTGATTGCATATTCTAAAAGGGCTATTGATCATTGTGATCACTTGAATAATATTTTTAACAAAGCATTGGAGTATGGTGTTTCACTAAATCCTAAGAAATGTCATTTTGCAGTCAAAGAGGGGAAGTTGCTGGGACATATAGTATCTAAAGAAGGGGTAAGAATAGACCCTGAGAGAGTTGAAGAAATTCAAAGGGTGATTTCTCCAAAGAATTTAAAAGGTGTGTAATCTTTTTTAGGAAAGATAAATTTTGTCAGAAGATTTATAGCCAATTTTGCAGAAATTGTTAAACCCATTGTAAAATTGGTAAAGAAAGATGCCAAGTTTGTTTGGAATGAAGAGGCTCAACAAGAATTTGAAAGGATAAAAAAGGCTATAAAAGAGGCTCTAGTGTTGAAATATCCTGATTATACTAAGCCTTTCACTTTGTTTTCATTTGCATCATTTCACACAATTGCTGCTATACTGCTTCAGAAGGATGAAAAAGGATTTGAACATCCCATAGATTTTTATAGTAGATCCTTGTAGGCTACAGAGCTTAACTATGAAATAATGGAAAAGCAGGCTTATGCATTGGTAAAGGTTGTGAAGTATTTTAGGCCCTACTTAGTTTGTGCTAAGGTACAGGCCTATGTTCCTCATTCAGTAGTAAAGGATATCCTTACATATTCAGAGGTAACTGGTAAGAGATGTAAGTGGATTACAAGAATTCAAGAATTCAATCTTGAGATCAATATCACCAAATTAATAAGAGGACAAGGCTTGGCAAAGCTTATGACAGAAGAGAACCTAGATCTAGTACAACTAAATCAGACATAAATACATTCCCAAGCCATTACTAGTATAGAGAGGCAACCATATTACACTGATATTGTTTGCTTTCTCAAAAATGCTAAATGTCCTGATCGTTTGTCTGAAAATCAGAAGAGGAGTCTAAAATTGCAAGCTCAAAGGTATACTCTGATCCAAGGTGATTTGTTTTGGAAAGATAAGAATGGTGTACTATTGTTGTGCCTTGATGTATACCAAGCTAAGAAAGTGCTGACTAAGATGCATGATGGAGAATGTGGAGGTCACTTTTCTGCTAAAACCACCGCCCATAAGATTTTAAGGGTAGGATATTATTGACCTACCTTGTTCAAAGATACGTATATATATGTCAGAAAATGTGAATCATGTCAAATATTTTCCAATAAACTAAAATTTGCAGGTGCTCTGTTACTGAATCCAGTGAGTATTGAAGCTCCTTTTTCTATGTGGGGGATTGACTTTATTGGTGAATTTCAGGAGAAGTCTAGTGTAGGGCATAGTTGGATATTAGTTGCCATTGATTACTTTACTAAATGGATTGAAGCTATCCCTACAAGGAAAGAAACAAGTAAGGTGGTCACAGAGTTTCTCATGGATAATATTATAACCAGATTTGATGTCCCTAGTAAGTTAGTAATGGATAATGCTATGAGTTTTAGATCAGAAGAAATGACAAGTTTCTGTGAAAAGTATGGGATTGCAATATCATATTCATCCCCATACCACCCATAGGCTAATGGACAAGCTGAGTCTAGAAAAAAAATTATATTGAAGATACTAAAGAGAACTCTAGAATAGAATAAGATAACATGGCACACAAAGTTGAAATTAGCTCTTTGGGCTGATAGGGTAACACTCAAGAAGGCAACTTGTAAGTCTCCTTTTGAGTTGGTATATGGTTTACAAGCAAGATTGCCAATTAACAATCTATTAACTGTTTGCCAATTCATACAAGAAGAACATTTAAATGTCTTTGAAAATATGCAAGATAGAATGATACAGTTGATTGAATTGGATAAAGCAAGGAGACATAGTCAGAGAGAAAATATAAAGTTACAGCAAAACATGAAATATCTGTTTGATAAAAGGGCTACTGACAGAAATTTTAGGCTGGTGACTTAGTGCTCCAATGGAATGCAAGGGTAGAGGACAAAGATAAACATAATAAATTTGACTCGTTATGGCTAGGACCTTTTATTATTTTAGAAAATTTTGGCAAAGACTCATATTTATTGAAAAATTTGGAGGGAGAAAGTTTTGAGTTACCTGTGCATGGGCAATTTTTGAAGCCTTTCTTTGAGTAAAAATCAAAGCAATGCCCAAGAATTTATGTATCATATGTAAATCCTTCCTTTCTCTGTTTGTAAAGTGTTGTGAATATTTCCTTTTCTATTTTTAGTGTTTTGCCCCATTTTTTGTCAAGGTCTGCAACCAGAGATTCTATGGTTCTTTGCCATAAACTATGTTTAGACAATCCTCATTAGAGCCACTATTGGTTGTATTCCCAGTTCTAGTCTGTTTGCCAAAGTTTTGTGATCCTCATACTTGTTTCTTGCTTAAAAATAGAAGTCTCTCAAGTTATTTGTCATTTCCCTATTAAAATCTTCAGGTGTTTAGGACAGAACCCATGAAAAATTGCAAAGCCTCGAAACCCTAGGTCATGTTTATTAGGAAAAATTGAGAAAAACCCTTAAACATTTATCTCATCTCTATTTTGGCATTATTTTTTGGAGTTCACTTAAGTCATGTTTAAAAGCTTGGTTGCCTAGTCGCGTGATCCGGATGGCATATTCCTTTCTTCTTCGAGACCTCGCAATTACCTTATGTTGGGATGTCTCTAAATGAATTCAAATATTATTTTTTCTTTTAGAGACTTGGTGGAGCCCTTCAGTCATGAAGTCTCTAAATGAGAAGACAGGTCAGTAATATGTGAAGGGGCCTATAGACATGGTGCGATGTCATGAGAATAGATCAGTAGTTAATGGTTCATCACGAGACTTGGCAATTTTTTCATGTCGCATAATCACTAGATTGGCCCGCAGTTAAGTAAGCAGTAAAAGTTCATGTCGTGTAGTCTCCAGAAAAAATGGTGGTTAAGTGAAAGTGGCTGAGACTTTGTGACTAACTGTATGCACTTTGAAATGAAACACAGTCAGGTTGTCGCCAGATTGAGATGCTGAGTCAATTTTTCATTCAGCAATGTAGAGCTAAGTAATGAACGAGACACATATCCAAAGGCGGGTTCACTAATAAGCTTGTCGTGTGGTCTCCAAATGGAAAGAGACTATTCAGCGACTAAGAGACTAAGTAAGAAAGCCTTTGTTGTTGCATAGTCTCCAAAAGATTTAAGGGTTTGTTATATTACTTAGTGATTTAGCGTGAACCATTAGATGTAATGATTCAAAGATTCTACGGTGGTCGCGAAGTCTCTAAATGAAAGGTCCCAAATGAAAAGGTACTCGCGACTTAGAGATAAAGGTATGTCACATGGTCACCAGATGAAATGAAGGTAAAGTGCTTGTCGCATTGTCTCTGAAGGATAAGTCACTTAACATTGGTATTCAATGATTAAGTGACTAAAGGTAGTCATGGGGTCTCGTAAAGAAAAGAAAGCATTTAGTGACATGGAGATAACCGTGAAAGTTAAGAGTAACGGTCAGTCATGGAGTCTCCGAATAAAACATGAGTAAGACTTTTCATCCAGCGACTTTGATTTACACAGTCACATGATCACCAGAAGTAAACTCTGGTTAACTACGATGGGAAAAGTTACATAGTCACTAAGTCTCCAGAAGATTCAAGGGTTAAAGAATTGGGTCAGTGACAAGGAGATCATATACAGTCATGTAGACGCTTAATATGAAATCATAAGAAAAGGAAGCAGTGTCTGACATGAAAACATGAATCACTCAGCGTCCAATGATAAGCTTAGATATTGATTACTGTGTCAAAAAAGGTAGCTGAGATGTATGATAGAGAGCCAATCATAGTGAAACATGTCATCACATGTGAATTTTATAAAGTTTTGCACATATATCAATTTGATTTCCTATCACACTCAAGGGCTACAGTTAGGTTTTCAGTTAATTCCACAGCAGGCTAAATTGAAGACATGAATTGATGATTTTCAAATGATGAGCCCTGTACTCTGAATAATTATCATAAAGAGTTGATTGAGGGTTCATTTTAACTTACTTTTCTTTTAGAATTTCAGAGCTAAGAAGTGCTAGGTATTCTGAGAAGAGAGAAGAAACTAGAGAAGTTGTAGAGTATTCAGTTGATCAAGAGGTTTTGAATTCCTAAGAATTGTGGAAAAAGGACTAAAGTGAGTTTTGGAAATAGATTTGTTTCAATATCAATAAAGAAGAAGAGATTCAAAGACAAAAAATATGAGCAAATCAGTTAGTGTGGCTTCTACTAGCGGGAGAAGTGAAGATGCAGATGAAGAGTCCAAGGAGAAACATAATTACTCAGATGAATTCCTCAGATTACTGCCAGGTTCAACTCAGAACAGGATGGCAAATGCTAATTTTCTTAAAGATGACTACTGTGATATAAGAGATGCTGAGACTCCAGGGACAATAGGTTTTTCCCTTTTTAACTACTTTTTAAATAATTTTGATAAACCTATCCCAGTTTCAAACCCTTGGACCTGTGGTTTAGTTAGATTGATTGTTCCTGATGTCTACATAGATGTAGATTTGTTCTTAGGCCTCGCTAGTCATTATGATGTATTATCTAAGAAAATAAAGAGGAATGATGGCACCGCCCTACTCATCCTAAATAGAAATTCATTTATGCAAGCTTTTGGTTTGTATAGTACTATGTCTACCAAGATTGACATTACTAAGCAAGAGGCGAGGTACAATTTGAAGCATGGTATTGCTAGGGCAACATTGCAGAAACACATGTTCAAGGAGGTGAGAAACCATTTGGGTCCTATCTTTGGGACAAGCCCTTACTACTTCAAGGACCTGCACTTCTACATTAAGTACATTTCCTATGCCCTATGTAGAGTGCTAGGGATAGATGGGGAAGTAGATAAGATCAATGCCAGGATATTAATAATGGTGCTAGATTTGTAGGAGGTGCATTCTAGCACTAGTTACAATTATATACAATATATCATTGATAAGATGCATGAGGGATTCATAGAAACTAAGAATAAAATGGCAGATCCTAAGGAGAAAGAACCCAAGTTCTTACACTACTCCATCCTCATGCATCTCCTGTTGCATTATAATTTTGTGATCATGGATGTAAATAATTTGACCCCTCAGAGGTTTTATCAAGATGGACTCAATCCTATCCAGTTCTGGATAAAAATTTGGAATTATACATCTAGGGATTGTGATTACTGTGCATTTCAAAATTGGATTGTGTATCCAATAGTACAGAGCCTAGGCATCAGCAGGACAAGGATCCCAATTAAGATTATGCAACTGCTAAGGCCTAGTGAATACTTGGAAAAATGGGGGGGAGACCACAATTGGGGAGATTTCTTCTTAGAAGAAAACTATACCATAATTAGGGTATATGGATGTATACATCCACCTCATGTCTTGCCTTATCATGTGCCTACAAGAGTTGCTGCCATGGAATTTGTATGGTAGTTGTTGTTAATAGACAATGAGCATTTTGTATCACACAAGAAGGGGACCATAACCCCTAGACAGTTTAAAATTTCAGATTTTACTATTGGCAAAGGTGCAATTGATTCAGTCAGCTAGTGGTTAGAAAGTTGCAGAATGGGGATAGCCTCATATAGATACATTGATCCTGAAGGCTTCATGGTAGGAGTCAAGAAATTATATACTCCCACAATTCCCAATACAAATGTCCATTGTGATTGTATTGAGGAGGATGCTACAAGGAACATTCTTGATGAAGATGAGATCAAGACAAGAAGAACAAGGATTCAGGAGTTGCTGAACCTTGAAAGGAAAATTAAAAGGAATGGGTTAGATTTTGGGGGTTTCTGCCCTGATCTCCCATATTTTGATAGAATAAAAGCCATGATTGATAATTTTTATGTTCTTACTAAACAATTTGAAACTGTCCTTGATAAGAAAGGTGCCCAAGGGCCAGACCATTCAAAAGCTGAGTATGAGAGTAGTAGTGACAGTGACTATGCCCGTCCTACTAGATATGTTCAACCTCAGTAGGATGTTGTTGAGATACCACAGTTGCAAGGAGCTGAAGGCCACATTATTGACTTGATAGAGGCCACTCAACCAAATGATATAGAGGAGCCTTTAGCTAAAAGGAAAAATATTGAAATAGGCCAGCCTTCAGTTGAAAGGCAAGAGAAGAAAAAAGATAAAGCAAGTTCCCTAGTGCCTGGAAATAGGTTATATGACCATAACCTGAGAAAATTGATTAGGGAGGCGAAGAAAAAGAAACCTCATATGGAAGAGAATGTTGAATTACCCCCTAAGGCTTGTGTTGATGAAAGGTTGATACATCAACAATAGTTTCTAAATGATGATAATTTCATCAAGACCGAGGAGTTTAAAGACTTTCTAAGGTGGTGTAAAAAGGAGAAAATTAGAGCTCAATTAACTATTGATGGGGAGGAGACAGTAAAAAATGAGGCCCTAGTGGCCCTACAATCATATGACCCAGACAATGAGGACATCTCACCTAATGAATCTAGGAAAATGGTATTGGACAGTGGCATATTGCTTGCTGAGGGTTGGGATTTGGCTTCTGCATTCATAATTGATCAAATACGAAAGCACCCAGATTTGAAAATGTCAAGTGAGATGGAAATAGGGGATAGAATTAAAGGATTTGGGTATAGCCCAAAATCTCAATCCTTTGCAATGTGGAACCTTTTCCCTAAGGACCAGAAGCCTCAGCTGGTAAACATTCAGGAAAACATGGTGGGCAATCAGATGGTCTGGTCTATACAAAATATAGGGGATTTGGAAATATCCCAGATTATGACACATTGGGCACACTTGAATGAGGACAAGAGAAAATAGTTGTTTGACAAGTGTAGAAGTTTGATAGAGGAGACTAGTACACTGGCCAAAGAGTTAGAAATGTGCCAGATCAAGATACATCAACAAGATCAGGTGATTGCAAAGCTATTAAAAGAATTAGAAGAAAAGACTGAGGTGATGTATGTGCCTTTACAACAATAGCCTCTGCAAATTGAAGATAAGGTAGAATCAAAAGAAGTGGTTGAGAAGGAGGATATAGGACAAAATAAAAATGAAATCGCCTTGAATGCATTTAGGGGCATTCTACAGCATAGGATTGAAGTCTTGAAGGATAAGACTGATATTGTCCTTAATGCCTATAATAAATTGCCTACTTTGCATACTGAGGTCATGGGGTATCTTGCTATATTAAACCCCTATTTTACTAAATGTTCTACTAGAGTACAATTGTTTGAAAAGATTTCATCTTTGCAAACCCTAAGATCAAATTTGCCAGAGATAGTAACAGAGGTTGAAGATGAGATCAAAAAGGTCAATGTTGCTCTCTCATTTTTCAAAGGCAAATTGAATCAGATAGAGGTTAAATTAAGCCCTTTTGCTGTAGATTTCAATAGATTTATTCCTTCTCTAAGAGGAGAAGATGATCAGGTAAAGGCTTTAGATGTCTGGAGGAATGAGTTTGACAACAAAATGCCTACTAATGAGGCATTTATTTTGGGATCAGAATTGGACATAGAAGGGTTTAATAAGATATTAGATGAGGCATTCAAGGTAGAAACTGACATTAATAAATTTCTTTTGGATGTTAAGAACATCACTGATGTTAGATGGGAGAGGCAAAAGGTACAAGTATAGGCCACTCAAAACTTCAAGTGGCCAACTGATGATGAACTGACAACATGGGAACTAATCACTAGGCCCAAGAAAAAGAAGCACGATAGACGAAGAAATCTTGGACGACGAATAAAGGTGAACACTTGCCACCTCACTTTTGACTATGAAGAAGTTAGTTATTACTAGAGGAAAGTAGGTGAGAATATATGCATGGTCACCTAGGTTTGACATAAATGTTACCAGCTACCATGAAAACTGTCAAAGTGAAGGCGCCAGATGAAGACAAGAACAAGTAATATTAGATTTCATCTCTTGAATTTATCTTTCCACCGCTTTCTTCTTTCTCCTCTTTTGTCTTTTCTGTAGTTTTAGGGTTAGGTTTCTAAGACCATCTGAAGCTTGTTGCATCCTATTGTAAAGGATTCCAAGATGGTCAAGAACCTATAAGAAGTCAAAAAGTTCTAATTGTAAAGGATGATGAGATATATTGTAAAAATTAGACTTTCTGAATTGGTGTCTGTGTTTTCAAGCTTCAAAGATTTTTCATGTATGAAAAAAAGATCATGTCAATAAAATATGGTACAATTTTACTCTTCTCTATTGTTGTCTCTTTATTTCCTGTGTATTCTTTTTTATTTTTAAGTTTGCAAGGCATTCTGAAGCATTTTGGTTACAAGGTAACTATTTAATTACTTACAGGTTTCTTTCAAGTAAAGAACTAAGTTATGTAGGTAGTTTCAGGGAGCATATCAGTATTTCAAATATTGTATACAGTATTTTAGAGGTAACTAGATAATTTGTAAGGCAGTTTATCTGAATTGCATGTAGGTTGTAAGGCAGCTTACAACATTTTGTTTCTGTGAGAATTTTAGCTTATTGACTCTATAACCCAAAGGATAGGCACTGATCTAGGTTTTGGTCTGATAATATATCATCATCCAATTTTTCAAAACTTTCAAAATTATTCTAATCAAAATACTTTTGTTACTAAGAACAAACAAACTGAACTCAGTAAGGACTCATGTCAGCAGGACAGTGTCCATTTTAGTGATTCCTTGGAGAGTGAATCAATTAGGTTATCCCTCCTAAAATTAAAAGGAAGAAGGATGAAATTCCTTGTATCATTGGTTTATGCTATATTTGTGACCATGGTTTGTATGGTTAAGTTTTGCATTTGGTTATGCTTGGTCATATGCAAAATGTTTCATAAGTTGGATCAATAACTCTTAATAGAAAATCAGTGTCCACATTAATATATACTATGTAATCAGTCTTCATAAAGAAGTAAAACTTGCCTGAGTATATGTGGAGCTCAAAAACAAAGAAGGATTTTATCCAATCCTTAGCAATTAGGATTTTCTTGTTTCTGAATTAGTATTAGAAGGCATAGTGTTCAAGTAGTCATTTCAAGCACTATGATTCATGCAAGAAAAATCCCTAACATGTACCAAAGAATTTCCAACTATAATATCTCATAGAAATCCTCTTTTCATTATGTTTTAATTTATGTCCATGCCATGTTCCAAATATTTCTTTTTGATACAGACAGGGAAAATGTTGTTAAAGGTTGTGGCATTTAGTTTTACACCTTCCAAATGCAAATTTTTGAAAGTTTGTGCAGTTATGATTTGATGGAAGTCCATGCCATGTTTCAAATCTCTCATTTATTAATCCAACAAATCATAGATCACACATTATATATATTCATTGTCTACCTATTGTAGTGATCTGGAATCAAATAATTTGTATATGTTGGATGAAAATTTGGGTTGAAACAAAGTAAAGGGAGGAACTATCTAATCTTGAGATACATTAGTTATACCATCCCCATTTTGTAACTAAAAAATATTCTAAATCCCTGTTAATGTTTACAGTGATTTGTTGATTGGAATTTTTGTTGAATTTTTTTATTGTTCAATTTTTAGATCTTGTGGATTGGTTGATTGTTTAAATGTCATTGAATATTTTCATTTTATTTTATTATCAGTATAGATTTCAATTTATAAAGAAACATATATATTTTGTTTTTTGTGCTAGTATAAGTATTCTTGTGATCGTTACTTTTTGTAAGATATGTTCATTCAAATGTCCGTGATTGAAGTATATTCTAGAATACAAGTACACCATGAGACTTTTTTCCAAAAAAGTAAGCCTACCCCTTATGAAACTTATAATATCTTAAAGAAAAGAGTATGTCTCTTTTCAAAACAATGAAAGATATTTGTGACTGTTGAAAGCATTTTTATAACAGACTATCATTGTTTTTCATTTGATTTCATATCACTACTATTTGGTAGATGCTCCATGTTTCTATGCAATCTAAAATAGTGAGATATTTGTTCTTGCCAATTTTAAATCAAGGCTTCTTCATTTCCTTTGATAATTGTAATCTCACTCCATAACAAATTTTATCACTCTTTCATCATATTTGTTTATTTGTCTTCAATATTGATCATCACTTTTTTTCTCAACATTTTAAAAATCACCAATATAAAAATTTTCTTACTATCATTTACATTGTGAAATGACTGTCTTTGATGCATGCTACCACCATCATTACCTTTAGCATTTATCACTATTATTTGACATGCATATGATCTTTCACTATCTTTAGCTTTTAGCATTGCTCTTTTAGCCTACAGTCACTGCTCTTTAATATTTTCCAATAGAAAAATCCCCATAATGGGACCTATGGAAGGAAATTTCTTGCTTCTAACTTGTCTTTGACATGACAGAGTCCTTTTTTCTATTCTTTTAAGACTACACTCTTATACTACTTGTTTTGATAGTGTTTCTCACTTGATACTTAGCATGTTATCCTTTTACTTGAATAATGCAAATAGTACATGAGACCTTAGTCACTGAAGACTGTGTGTGTTATTTGTGTACCTGTTGTCTGCAACACAACACTTCAATAATTCATTATATTAGTGAAAAACAAGGAATAAGCAAGCAAATCAATCACTAAAACTGACTTATTGCTTCCTATCTAAGAGGAGTGTGAATAATGCTATAAATACCCTTAGATTATGCATTTATCAATGACATATACAACTTAGAATGGAAGATTCAAAGGAAATTAGTCTAAATGCTTAAGAAATGTTCATTTTAAGCTCTAAAATTGAAGATTATAACAATGCAAATGAAGATTTAAGCCAAAATGCATGAATATCTCTATCAATACTTGCAGCATAAGTTTACTTCTAAAATTAGGGGACAATTAAGCTTAAAATTCATTTTATTTATAGAAGAATTTGGTGAATGAGAGGTTAGGATTGAAAGTGGGAGAGAGGTGGAGATTGAATCTTTGGTGATCCATGTGAGGTGATCCAATTCATTTAACTCCCATTGGTTAGGGATTTGACTTTCCCTTTTGCAAATGGAAATGTAATTTAGGATTTATTTAATTCCTTTTATTAATTACTTTAGCCATGTTTTCAATTTGTTTTGATTTAATTGGCTAAGGCAATTAATTTTATTTAGTGATTAAATCACTTAAGAGATTAAATTTGATTTAAATAATTATTCCAATAAATTGGAGAATTGTTTTGACATAATTAGGGGTATGATCACACTTAGGGAAAATAGGATCTATGGTAAGAGCAGATCAAATTAGGGTGGTTACATTTTCCCCTCTTTGAATAGATGTGCGATCAACACATTGATTCAAAAAAATGTTTTGATGTTGACTTCAGAAAGTTTGAGAATTTTGCACTTGATTGAACAAAATGTCTGTTGAGATCAATCTCACACTTGATTGAACTAAACTGATAGAATTTACTTTTAACTTGATTGAAAAAAGGTCAATAACCAAAGATCTTAAAGATACCAATTCTAAACTTGGTTGTCGTCCACGAATTGATAATACTGACTCTAAACTTGATTGAATGAAGGTCAATAAAAAGCTACTAGGAGCTTAATAAGAATCTAAAAAAAGTAGACATAAGATATCCAACTTGTGAGAACCGAAGCCTTCAATCCAATAGTCCTGACTTAGTCAAGGAACTATCATGCCTTTAGTTTTTTGATAACAAAGTTGTTTTAATGTTGTTTCAAGTGAGAATTTGATTGATTTAAGTGTGATAATGCCCCCTTGGGAACAAAATTGAAGGAAAAATAATAAATCCTTCTGTAGAATGATATATCACTTGAACTGATTGATTGAATCAAGAAAGAATCAACTTTTAGAAGAAGTAGAGAAACAAAGGTGTGTTAAGAGAAGACACAATTTTACCAAGTCAATCACATTAAAATGTGAGTTCTAATTCTAATAAAATAATGTCTGACAAAGATATTTGATGAATAATGTGCAATTGGATGATATAGAACCTGGAAAATTGATTGCGTAAAGCCTGCGAATCATTTTCAGAATATATGAAGCAATTCTGCATTTTTGGTAGCTGTCGTAAAATTTTTATTGTGCTATGTAGAACATCATCTATGTGTTTTATTTCATTCCTGATTGATCAGAAAGATAACAAAATGAGTTTTAGCTGTCTGGGAGGAGTTCCAAAGCTCCTAAATAGCTCAAAAAGTCAAATATATAGCTCTATTTTCACTTTTTACCTATTCATTTTCACTTTTATCCTTGGTAATTCAGAGAGCTCTACAGAGAAGATGGTGGTCCCTATGCATAAACATTATTTCAAGCTTGGTCGTTGACATCAATGTTCAGCTGACTACCCACCTTCAGTAAGTACTCGAAAACCTACCTTTTCAAGGTTTCAATTTCCAGTTTTATGCTTTTTGGTAGTAGTTATAGCCCTTTTCTTTCTGAGTCATTTCCTGTGTTTAGGGTCGCACCCGGTCAATCTCAAGTCACTTCCCATTTTTTATTGAAATACTAAGTTGCATCCTATATTTTTAGGATCACACCCCGTTTTATGGTTTTCATCGCATGCAGTAGATTTTAGATAGAATTTGGAAGATTTCACATCCTGTTGGAATAGGGTCGCACATCGCATCCCGAATCACACCCTGTAAACATAGGATCACTTCTTAGATGCCCCATCACATCTTGGGAATCATGGATCACATCCAATAAAAGGGATCATACCCTATAGGAGCAGAGTCATTTCTAGTTTTTGCCTTAGTTTTCTTTCAATTGTTGACTATTTTTCTCTATTTGATAACCAAAACACTTAGCTGCGTATGTTTCTTCTTAGTTGCCTTAGATATAGTATTGATTTGAACATTTATACAATTTTAATCTTTTTAACAGGTTCCTTTTGAGGTCATATCTTTCCAAGGACTGTACCATGGTCGTGTCCTTGCATTGTCTAGATCTTTGACAGACGCAAGGAAGAGTTAGTCGTGCGTGTAGGTTTATTTTGTTTGAGAGATTTACTTGATATCAGGGTATATCAAGGGTTGTTGACTGCTCTGGCTGAGAGGTGGGATTATGAGCACAACACCTTCCATCTCCTGACTGGTGAGATGACCGTCACACCCGAGGATGTGTGGCGTATACTTAGAGTTCTTGTAATGGGTCGAGAATTGTAGTTCGATTCCACTTCTATTTCAGCTATTTCCATGGCATGCCAATTCTTTGGGGATGATACTATTTCTCGCCATTACCTCACATGGGATTACATGTGTGATCATTATGATCCTCTTCCTATATACTTGGCTAGTTTGATTGGAGGCATCCTGATGCCTGACCGAGGACATCACAAATTTATGGTTGGTTGGGTAGACATGCTCAAGAAGATTATTTCTTCCCAAAGATTTGCATGGGGCAGTTGTATGCTTGCTCATATTTACAGAGAGTTGCACAAGATCATGTATTAGTATTCTTGGAGTATGACTGTCGGCATTCTTGTGCTACATATCTGGGCCTAGGAGCATATCCCAGTTACACGACAGATAGTGGATAGGCAACGGCTAGATCAACAGCCTTATGTTTACATGTATTCTGGTTGGATTCAGTAGCCCCAGCTAGGCAAGGTAGAGTATGGGCGCCATTTATTTGATGATATGACTATAGTAGTATGGTGACCATACCTTGATTGTGAGGAGTGGCTCTTTGATAGGTGAAAAATGTCATATTTATTTTAGAGAAGGTACTTGATCAACAGGACCATGTATATTGTAGAGCATTTCTTGGTCACAAGAGTATTGATGCAGTACAACCGCATGCAAGAAAGATTCCAGGATCTATCTGTATATGCACGTATTCATGATGAGGTGCCACTATGGGGTTCCCAGTTGGTATATGACACTACACAATGTGCTATTAGAGATATGGTTGCAGTTTTATGGGATCTTATGTGAGAGGTAGCAGATGCTGGAATGATTAGATGGTTACCATGTGCAGATGTTACAACATCCGTTTCCATGATTTACAGTGGTTGAGGAGGTAGTTCCACATATTGAGGATCCTTTAGACTATGATCTCACTGATTACCATCCTATTAGAGGTAGAGGGGGATCTCAGAGGGAGAGATGAGACATAGGGAGGGATGGTAGTAGAGATGGGGGGAGATGAGATAAGAGGTGCCCTCCTCCGGATAGAGGATAGGGTCTAGATGATTAGGATGATGCAGATGGTAAGGGTTGAGGTGCTATGGGTGGTAGTGGAGAGGGCTCTAGCAGTAGTGGGAGGTGGAATCATCTCAAATTTGTTGTTCCCTAGAGGGATCCAGGTCCACTATTGACCAGAGATCAACAGTGACAGGGACAACGTTAGCAAGATGCTCAGGAGGATAGGTAATAGGATAGGTCTTCTAGATAGGATACAGGTAGGGGCTCATCAAGTAGAGATGGTGATGCATCGACATAGTGTGAGCATGAGTGTGAGAATCTTAGAGTGAGGATCACTACTTTAGAGGCCTTACTTGCTGATAGGGATGCATAACTTGAGTGGCTTAGATTAGACATAGATACACATCTTGATCGACTCAAAGTAGAGAGGGACATATAGCTGGACATACTCAGGGTAGAGAGAGATACCCAGGCTCAGGTAGCTACTCACCAGGGATAGAGAGCAGTGTACTACTCTCATTTATATCATGCTACAATGATAGAGGGTCAGAGAGCACCTTTATATTCACAGATTGCTCAATAGTCTGAGGGGGCCATGCCTCCACCAGCTCCATTTGTACCTCCTCCTCCTCCAGATCAGGGGGAGGGTGGCAGTCAGACCTGATACTACATTTTGTCATATTTCTGAGATCATATTATATATCTTGATCCTTTTGAGACCATTCTTTTATACTATGACATTTATACATGTACATCTGTTCCTTATTAATACTCTGATACTCATTTGTAGACAGTTCTGCATTTTTGATTTGTTCCATATCTAATATATCTAAGATAGTTGTTCTTGATCTTTATATGTGCATGGGTTATCCTTATTTGATAGATGTTTAGATTGATGTACATGTGATTACGATCTTGATCTCTTGATGAGTTAGATTAGATATGTGATGACATTAGTTATGCTTTGTGTGTTTTTACTGATATAAATGTGTTTCAAATGATGCTAAGTGAACATGCAAATGTATTTTTTTGAGAATTTATTTATCCAAATAAATGCATGGATGCACTTAGGATGTAGAAATAAATGCAATGCTTGAATGATTTGTTTTTATCTTTTGTCTTTCTCATTTATGAATGCAAAATGTATGTCATGAATATGCAATGCCATTAACAACAGTAATATTGATGTATGTAATTAACTTGGATTTCAGGTGAATCAAGAAATCATTTTAAGCTCAAAGCCTTTTTTATGCTATTTTTTAAAATGAATCACACAAACTCTAAATGCATCTACATGAAGAATGTTAGGAATGTCACTGATGTGTATATATTGTAGCATTTTATCATCATTGGGAATTTTTGTAATAGACATCACCTGATAGTACAACTATCACTAATACCCACTGGTATCATGAAAGTATGAATACTATGTGTATTGGATGCAATGTCAGAAATGAACTTAGGCATCATGGCATAGAAGCCAGGACAAAAAGTTAGTTATCTCCTTTTACTATTAAGAATTAGGTTCTGTTTAAGTGTAATGTAAGATATGTAATCCCTAATGACCTTGAAAATTCATATCATTGGACACATCATGTAGCGTACACCTTAGTGAGAAGCTGATTTAGAAAATAGACAAGAAAATTGTTTCAACTTCACCATAGTTTACACATAACAAGGATCGAGATATATGTGACTATCCACTCATGTTGGCAGCCCTTACCATAAACATCCAAGTTAGGTGAAATTTGTAGGATCATTTGGAATAATCACCATACGTAGAAAACCAATAAAATGTTATGCCCCCTATCCTTACAACTCTTTGTCTTTGAATAGATGTCATGGAGTAACTCGAAAGACATAAAAGTCACCAATTGAGAATCAATTAAAGAAAATTTACAACCTCTTAGATGCCCCTAGAATGAAACATCATGGGAACATTAAAGAGTCATAATCAAACCAAGATCAAACTATGTGTTTAAGTAGTATTGAGAAATACTATTGATTCATTTGTCAAGCGCAATAGAGATTCATCAATCAAAATTTGGAATTTAAGAAATATGTTTTCATGTCTAAGTATATGAGATTAACTTTGTTAGCAATTGCAATCCAATGTATTGTTTAGAAACACTAGTTGATTAAAGTGTTGAGAAACACTAGTTCATTTTTTATTAAAGTGTTAAAAAACACTAGTTTATTTTAATGTTCTTGATTAAAGTGTTGAGAAACACTAGTGTGATGTTTGTTATACATAGGTGGTGTTGAAGAAACACCATTGTCTGTGATAGTGATGTTTAGGTGCAAGTATTGAGAAATACTATTTTGAGAGGCAAACCATCCTAGACAGGAACCTAGGACAACCTAGGAAACACAAACTGACCATGCTAGCAAAGATGCCCCCAGTGCAGAATGAATATTTCACAGACGCAAATGCAAAAAAATCCCAAGCAAGGATGGGACATTTGTAAGGAATCAGAGTCACCAAATAACACAGCTACAATTATGAAGGTTTAGTGTCATCAATGCATTGATAGATAGAGCACAGAGTTAGAGTGATGCCTGTTTGCCAGGATTTCACCACTTGAAAAAGCTTTTTATTTTTGCTACCAAGATGCATGTTTGCCAGGTTTTCATCAAGGAACTTTTCTCTTTTTTCAAATTTTTTTGTTATTTTTATTTTTTTATTTTTTTTTGTAGTATCAAGGTGCCTATTTGCCAGGTTTTCACCAAGGATACCTTTTTTTAAGGAATTTTTTCACTATTTTTGGATTTCTTCAGGATTAATTTTATGATGTTTTTGTGGTATTTTCTGAGATTTTCACTATATGGGCTCTGCTAGCCAGATATCAAGCATATAACCACTTCAAATGTAGAGTATTAATGGGATCAGGGAGAACATCTCCCTCAAGTGTAGCTAGCTGATAAGCTCCAATCCCAAAAGTTGCATTAATGACATAAGGTCCTAGCTAGTTGGGTTCAAATTTTCCTTTCAGTTCTCTATTTGGATGCTTCTTAGGATTCTCTTTGAGAATGAGATCCCCCACTTGAAAGTTTCATGGTTTGACCTTTTTATTATACCTTTTTGACATGTGTTTTTGGTACACTTTCACATGATCGAACGCTTTTTGCCTATGCTCATCAAGTAAGTCTAATGAATTTACCCTATCAATGCGGTATTGTTCATCAGTAACAAGACCTTGTAAAGATACCTACAAAGATGGAATTTCAACCTCAATAGGTAATAATTCCTCAGTGCCATAGACTAAAGAAAATGGCGTGGCTCCAGTTGGTGTTCTAATACTTGTTCTGTAGGCCCAAAGTGCCAGATTTAATTGCAAATGCCAATCTCTACTAGACTTACTCATAGTTCTATGTAGGATCTTGAGAATGTTGTTGTTAGATGCCTCAGCTTGTCCATTACCTTGAGGATAATAGATTGAGGAATAGTGCTGAGTAATGTGAAACTGTGTGCAAAGGTCTTTGATGTCTTGGTTTTTAAATTGGCCCCCATTGTCTGTTTCAATTGAAGAGGGTATCCCATACCTAAAAATAATGTAGTTTAAAATAAACATAGCCACTTTTTTGCCAGTGGCTTTGATCAACGGCATGAATTTGACCCACTTAGTGAAATACTCAGTAGCCATAATGATGCATTTGTGTCCACTTGAAGAATTAGCATATATTTGTCCAACCAAATCAAAGGCCCATTGCTGAAATGACCAATGTGTTATAAATGGTATGAGTTCTCTAGTAGGAGCATGGATAACATTTCCATGTGTTTGGCATTTGTGACATGTCTTTTAAAATATAACAATATATTTTTCCATCGTGGGCTAGTAATAGCCTACTCTTAGTAGTGTCTTAGCTAGTGAAAAGCCATTTGAATGTGATCCACATACACCTTCATGGACTTATTTTAATGTGCAATCTAACTCTTCTTGTTCTAAACACCTAATAATATTACCGTTAAGACCTTGTCTATATAAGTTATTAGTAATGAGGACATAACGCGATGCAGTCCTAATTAAGGCTCTTTTTTCATTCCTTGATAAACCATCCAGTAGAGTTTGGTCAGTTAGATAGGAGATGATTTTGGCATACTGAGATTGGTCTTGGGCATTCAAAGAACAAATTATTTGGTACTTAGGGGTATCAAAAGCTGGATAGGATAGTTCTTCCACCAAGAATTCATAGTGGAACTAATTTTCTTCTTGTTGTAATATGGATGCCAGTGTAGCCATAGCATCTGCAGCTTTATTTTATGTCCTTGGTATTTGCTGGAATGTAACAAAGACAATTTACTTTTTCCAGTCTTCAACTAGTTGTTTATAAGGTATCAACTTCTCATCTTTAGTCTGATAGTCTCCATTTACTTGATTAATAATAAGTTGAGAGTCACCATACACATGTAACTCTATGATCTTCCATTCCATAGCCAATTAAAGACCATTCACTAATGCTTCATATTCAAAAATGTTGTTGGTGCATGGGACCATTAATTTGTATGCCTTGGAAATCTTGTAAACTTGAGGAGAAATAAAGAGAACTCCTACTCTAGAGCCTTGTTTTGTGAAAGAACCATCAAAGTACATCTTTCACGAATGTTCAGTTAAATGCATTCTTGTTTCATCTAGAAATTCAATTATCATAGGTGTGTCATCTTTCAAGGGTGAATTAGCTAATTGATCTGTGAAGACTTGTCCTTTAATAGTCCTTCTATCCACATAATCAATATCAAATTCACTCAGAATCAGGACCCACTTTGCTAGCCTTCCTGTTAATATTGTTTTGCTTAAGAGGTATTTCAGGGGATCTATCTTTGCAATAAGTTTTACTATGTGTGACAACATATAATGTCTCAATTTTTGTGATGCAAATACAACTGCTAAGAAATATTTTTAAATTATGCTATAATTGAGTTCATAAGATACCAATGTTCTGCTAATATAGTAAATTTATCTTTCCTCTTTAGTTTCATCTTCTTGAGCCAGAAATACTCCTAGTGATGTAGCCATAGCTGAAATGTATAGGAGTAATGGATTTCCATGAATGGGTGTCATGAGAACAAGAGGAGTAGCCAAGTACTCTTTTAATTCTTTGAAGCTATTTTCACAATGTTCATCCCATTTAAAGGTAACACCCTTATGTAGCAATTTAGTAAAAGGTTGTGCTCTATTTGCAAGTTGTGAAATAAATATCTTGATTGACTAGAGTCTTCCCTGTAATTTCCTCATTTGAATAATGTTGCACGGAGGTGACATTTCTAGTATAGCTTCAAATTTTGGAGGGTCCACCTCAATTCCTTTTGTGGATACTATAAACCCCAGTAGCTTTCCTGATTGAACTCCAAAGGCACACTTCTTTGGATTAAGTCTGAGTTGAAATTGATCCATGTGATCTAATATCTTCTGCAAGTCTTCAATATGAGTAGTCCTTGTTTTTTACTTTGCTAAGGTATTGTCCACATAGTCCTCCATGTTTTTATGTATCATATGATGGAATATGGTATTCATAGATCTTTGGTATGTAGCACCTGCATTCTTTAATCCAAATGACATAACGTTCTAGCAAAAAGTTTCCCATGCATATGTGAATATGGTCTTCTCTTGGTTTTTAGGAGAAATGTTAATCTTGTTATAGCCCGAGAAACCATCCATTAGTGAGTACATTTGATAGCCTACTATAAGATCTCTAATCATATCAATGTTTGGTAGTGGAAAATAATCCTTAGGACATGCTTTGTTTAAGTCTCTAAAGTTTGTACAGATCTTGATAGATTTATTTGTTTTAGATATTGGTACCATATTAGAAATCCATCCTGCATAAGCGATGACTCTTATGAATCTAGATTTCAGTAATTTTTCTAGCTCTGCTTTCACTAGTAATGCAACATGGGGATGCATTTTTATTAGTTTTTGTTTCATGGGTTTGATCCCAGGAGCTATAGATAAATGATGAATTTTTAATTCAGGATCCAGTCTAGGCATGTCTGTGTAAGACTATGCAAAG
The DNA here is from genome assembly GCA_018584345.1 of Thuja plicata. Lineage (NCBI taxonomy): Eukaryota > Viridiplantae > Streptophyta > Pinopsida > Cupressales > Cupressaceae > Thuja > Thuja plicata. The sequence goes on from MU225463.1 coordinate 709,172, forward strand.
TTACTATTTTCTCTCTCAGGATCTCAATGAATTGTGTCTTCTCCTCTTTTGATAAGGATTGTGCTAGGTGAACAATTTGAGGAATTTTAGTTGTGCCCAAGTTAACCGGTTGTGTAGGTTCTATCAAAACTGAAGATCTTTCTTGAAAGTGCTCAGGGAGGATATCAAGAATCTCATCTTTTGGCACCTCTAGGAGGTTTTCACCATTAGATACCTCTTTTATTTTTACTTTTCTAGAATCTGATAGTGCCACAATGTGGTTTTCACCATCAATTATTTTCTTCTTTTTATTTTTTAATTTGTGACTAAGAAACTTGATATCCTACTCTAACATGTTCATGCTCCTTGCATTGGTGGAAGAAGGATAAGGTTCACAAGAATTTAGGTAACAGGCCAAAGTGTAGTCATTAGGGAATTTCATGATAGGATTAAGATATGAATTCATCTAATCAATTAAGTCAGGGTTTATCAAGGATAAGGAATCAGACTTTGGTAAGGACAAAATCATGCCAGTGTCAAAACTATTAACTAACAAGACATGTTCTGTTAAGTCAACTTCTACATGTAACACCCCAAAATTGGCACCTAACAATCTAATCAATTTTGGTGCATTTTCTTATCTTCGAAGTCCTATTGTATTAGGCAAATTCTTTTCCTAATTGACTTTAATTGACTGAGTTTCAAATGCAAAAAACCCAAATTTGCATAAATCTAACATTACATTTAATTCCTAATTCTCAAATGATTATTAGCTAAAATCCCTATGATTAATTGATTTAATCCTAAAGTCCTAAGTGCTTTTAATTAAATCAATTGCACCCTCTTTGGTTAATATACATAAAAAGGAATTGAAAGGTTATTTAATTAATCGAATGAATTATCTTCAAAAGGGATTTTCCATAATTCCATATGAAAAGACACTTATGTGTCAATAATTCATTCTTTTATTTTAATAATCTTTGCATATTTGTCTCAAATGGAGAATGAAGAGACAACTGTTTCTTTTCAAGAAACTCTTCAT
>MU225463.1:726674-741081 GCA_018584345.1 Thuja plicata
GTCAATAATTCATTCTTTTATTTTAATAATCTTTGCATATTTGTCTCAAATGGAGAATGAAGAGACAACTGTTTCTTTTCAAGAAACTCTTCATCCTCTCTCCTCGGTTTTCTATAAATTGGACCTCTTTTCTTCATTGAAGAGGATCTTTGTTTTTGAGCATCATTACTATAGGAAGATTTAGCTTTGATTTCATGCTTTTAGCTTACTTTCTTGCATAATTAGTATAATTTTCATTGGAATTGAATATTGTTTAGCTTTGATTCATGATCTATTTGTAGGAACTAACAATTCAATTATGCTTTAAATCTTTCTAGATTCATTTGCTAATTCAATTCTAGCTTAAAAAACATTCATTTATAGATTTCAAGCATTTTACTTTCTATATTAGAAGCATTTTAATTTCTTAGATTAATTGCATTCTCATTCTTAGCTTAATTGCAAATTCATACTTACACTAGTTGCATTTCATCTTCAATTTCATAGCTTAAATCATATCTTAATTCATATAATAACAACACTTTCTCATAACTAGATGCATACTTCTCATAATTAATGGCTTTCTTCATTTACTTGCACTATTAAAATCCTCCATATTAGCAATGGTCAGGTTGTTGGCTCTCGTTCTGAGGGTAAATTGCAACAGTCACATCTAATTAGGAGACAACAGGTCGCTTCAATCACACTTGCAGGAAAAACAATTCATGTTTGTCTTTGCGAATTCATTGATTGTGTAAGGACTATGTTGTGTTTGTGTTGAATCAAGAGGTCCACATTCAGCATAAGACACTACAATGTTTAGATCATCAAGAGTTAAATCATCATTAATAGGGTTGTTGTTAGTAATATGTGGACCTAACTCTAGTGACTCATCATTTGAGCTTTCTTCTTCTTCTCTCAACAAAATGGAACTCATTTCTTGTAATCTCATAATGTCCTTTAGACCGAGTAAAACACCAGTTTCTTCATAAAGAATTCTAGGTAATGGTATCTGTAAAGTATAAAATGAATGATTTAGGTTTAGAGGTGTGTTCATTAACATAAAATCCCTTACATTTAAATATGTTTGTGTTTATTATTGTTATGGGGGTAAATAAGATGCTCTCCTTCTATCCTTGAATATGTAAATGAAAGATCCAAGTTGATTAACCCAAAAGAAAGGATCAATGCATAAATGAATCAATCATTTAGAAATAAGAGTAAGGAAGGAAGATATTAAGTACCTGGGTTTGATTCATTTGATTAATTTTAATGTATAATAGATTTAGGTAGATTGAAAAATGTAATTGAATTGAATAGGAGAAATGCACTAACCTTGAAATATTGTAGATCAGAGAAGGCTATTTTCTGAAGCTTGTGTTGAGTTTTTGGAAAATCTAAGACCAAATCTGGAATAGAAACATAGAGACGAACAAAACCCAGAAATCTTTTTCCATTCTAAAATAGTTTCAATTTTCACCCTCAAGTCAATGTCACCATTTTCCAAAACTAATGATTGTGCCCTAGGTCACAATCGACCTAAATAGTCTCAGACTATAATTTTGTTTTCAGATTTGGATACTGTTCCTGCAAGAAAAAGGGGTTTGTTTTTTGGGGGAGGGGTTTGCCTTAGTCAAACCTCAGTTTTGGAATTAATCTCAAATATATAATTGAAATTTCTAGAATAAAAAAATTTGATGAAACAATTCACCTTGCTCATGTAAAAGTCCTTGAGGAGGATTCAAATCCCTGAATCTACAAGTATGGATGCACCAAAATGGATGTAGAATGGAGAATGAAGAATGTAGGATTTCTTCAATCAATTTATTTGTAGATCTTCAACACCAATCTTGAATGGGTTCTTGAATTGGAAGAGGCTTGGAGGAATGTAGATGGAGAAATCTTCAACAAGAGGGCTCCATGGAGCTTGAATCCTTCAATGGCCACCAATGGATCTCCTTGATGAAAATGGATGCTTGAGAAGTGCTTGAAAATGGATGAATTCTTAAATGGATTGCTTCAAATCTTTCTGCTTTTCACCTTTGGATCTTACTCTTCAAGTCTTGAAATTTCTTGCAATTATGCTTGATGATGATAGTTCATGCTTAGAGAAAATGAGAGAGAAAAGATTCCTTTTATATGAAATTAGGGCACAATCTTATAGAGAGGCTAACATTGGATAATTAAATTCTAATTGGACCCATGCCCCTAAAAGAGGACCTATGTTAAATATAATTGAGGATTTGTTGTCCCAAAGTCTGAAATAGTTGACCTGGAAGTGGGAGTTAACTTTTTCCAAAGACTGACATTCGGAAACCCTAAGATTTTGGAATTTGGGCCACAGACCTAAAAAAGGTTGATTGTGACCTAGGTCAAGGTCAAGGTTGACCATGACCCAAGAATGTCAACCTAGACCCCAAGGCCAAAATCCTAGTTTCTCAATCTGGGTTGCTAGAAATAGGCTAGAAAGAGTGGAAATGGGGAAGAATAGGGGGATAAAGCCAGATCGAAGTCAGGAACCCATTCAAGGTGCTTGACATGACCCCAAAATACTTACCCTAAAGGATAAACCAGTCTACCATGGAAGTGCTTCCATTTTATGACTATACATTTAGCCCCCACTTTAGCAAGAGTATGGAATCAATACAAACTCTTGGTAAAGGAGATCATAAGGAATATAGAATCTTATTGGAATCATAAAGGGACAAATAAATCCTCAAGCCCCTAAGGGACTTAAGCCTTTATCAACTCTCATATCATGATAAGAGAGACATCACCAATTAAGGAGAAGGAAAGAGAGGGTATGGTCACCTTGCCCAATGAGAACATATGTCTCATTGTGAACCATACAAGAAAAAAAATGTAACTGGAAAGATAGGGTTGAACCGCCTAGTGAATGTGGCTACTCACTAGTCAAGCCATCAGGGAGATCCATTCTTAAGGACACCTTCAGACCTTAAGGGATCAAAACATTGTATATTGAAATTGGAGGGATCAAGAGATCCATGTAAATTTAAACAAGAGGGGTCAAGAGATCCTAAAAAGTAAAATGTCCATGCTTTAAGGATTAGCCTCTAATCCATAAAGGGAAAAAAATTTTAGTATTGAAAATATTTTGAATGTGCATGTGTGTAAAAGGTGAGTAGAGCATATGCCCCAATTTTAAAGTCATTGCTAACACTTTAAGAGGAGAAATGGATTGAACGGAAACATAAAAAACTCTACTAGTTATGTTTCCACTACAAGATGCCCCCAATTGAAGATAAATCAAGGGAAATATCACATAAACATACAAAGAACACATAAGGTATCTACCTACTATGGGGTTAGTGTGATCATAAGATAACATGTACATATAAATATGATATTATTGCAAATGAATTGACACCGTTCCCCAAAGAAAGTAGATTCACGAAGGAAAAGCCAATTAGGCACATCGCCTACTCTCCCCATCTTAGTTTATATCATGTAGGGAAGGTGGGAAACTCGCAAGAGAGACTATATCCAATACAGTAGGAATAATAGCCAGTTCCAAACAATGATCCTCTTGAGAATCACATTGCTCGATACTAGGTGTAATTTTCAATTGAGTTGAAAGAATATGAGGTAAGTCAGTTTCAAGGTCAATGGTCTCATATTCATCACTAAGATTAATAGGTTGATCAAAAGAAGATAATGAGTTATGAAGAATGGAAGCACGGGCCCTAGAATTAGCTCTATGCTTCTTATGATGTTCATTAGAAGATGTATTATGTTTTGATTTGTTTGACACATGTGGAGAACTAGGAGGAATAACCACTGATTCCTTCACATGTTCTGTAGGAGGATTGATAGGATTCACAGTAGGTGGAGTAGCATTACTGGGAGGTTGAGTAATAGAATTAATAGTAATGGATAAAGGAGGTATAGAAGGAGTTGGAAAAAGACCATAGTTGAGATCTATCTGAGGCATGATTAACTCAACTATCTTGCGATGTTTATAGGCTTGATATGATCAAAAAAGGTTTTCAGGGCGAGGAGGACACGATTTAGGTAATGAGGGCCAAAATAAATCAAGAGTAGCACAATCTCTAGGCCTAGAAGGTTGGGATAGACTATGATTAATAGTTTTTACTTCCCCATTATGAATGAACTTAAGACATTTATGATTAGGAGAAGCAATAGCATGCATAGCAGTTATCCAAGGAAAACCAAATTTGACTTGAAATTGATCAGATGTAGGAACAATGATGAAGGTAGTATCTAAAACCTTGCCATAGAGTTCAATAGGCAAGTTGATAGAACCAAGTGCAGGATAGAGGAAACCATTACAAGTTTGGATCCATGCATCCAATGGATCATAAAAATCACATTGTAAGCCTTTCATAAAAATATTTTCCTCAGTAATAACATTGATTAATGATGTGGGATCAACAAGACAACCATGTGCAGGCATCTTAGAAATCCTAGCATAAAAATAAAGGGGACCATTGGGAGCCTTAATAGTATCAGAATAATCAAAGGTAATTGCAAGTTCTCGAGGTCACTTATCCTTAGTTTGTTTTTGAGATTTAGGTAGAACTAGAAGTTGAGGTGGAGGTGAAGGATCTTGAACAATAGGTTGAGATACAACAGCACTCTCCACATGATTAACAATGTGATTAAGATCATCCATATTTGAATCATAAATGATATCCATAGAAGATTGTTGAGCGATAGTATTAGTATCATGTGCAGGTAAGGGATTCATGTAGATTTGAAGGTTTTGATTAGGAGGAGAGACACATTTTTTCCCATTACCATCAAGATTATCTATAGATAAAGAATTGGAATCGATTAAGTCTTGAGCTTTATGTTTTAGAGAATAACATTTTCAATATCATGGCCATTCTGGCGATGGTATTGGCAAAAGGATTTAGAATCAAAGGATTTTGAAGCTATTGTAGTAGGAAGGAGAGGTCAAATAGGAGGCAAAGTAATCATATTATCACTTAAAAACCCACTCATAATAGAATGTAAAGATTCATAGAGAGGATTAAATGTACGATTCATACAGAAAGCAGTGGATGCAGAAGGAGCATTGTGAGATGCAAAAACAACTTGATCAGCAACCGCATTCGTCTGTTTATTAATCTTGATGTAGTTGTTAGGTTTTTGTAATTTATTAGGGTTAGGAGAATTGTCAGTCTTATCAATTGGAACAAGAGCCATTGGATTTTTGCTCTCAAATTGACTCACTTGTAATTGATAATGATGAAGTGCTGCACAAAGTTGTTGAAAAGAAATAAATTTAGTAAGTAGAATCTTATCTCTAATATCCTTTTGTAAATTTGAAATAAACATGTGTTGAATATCAATATCAGGAATAGGATAAGAAATCTGAGCATGCAAATGCTTAAATCTACCTATGAAATCAATCAATTTTTCCTTAGTATTTTGTTTACAATGCATTAAATCAGTTAAGGAAACTTATGGACCAATGTTATTTTGAAATTATTGAATGAAGGTATTCAAAAGTTGAGGAAAATAATCAATAGAATAAGGAGGTAAAGAACAATACCATTGCAAAGCCTTATCATGAAAGGTTCTAGCAAACAGTTTAGCTAAAATCCTATGGTCATGAGCATAATCACTACAAAGGATTTGAAATGTTTTAACATGAGTAACAGGATCACCTTTACCATTGTAATTATCTAGATGAGGCATATCATCTTGTTGCGGGATAGTAGCACAGATAATGTCTAAAAATAAAGGACTACCCATGTCACATGTAGGAATGCTAAACATGGATTGAGTTAAAGATGCAAGTTGTTGTTGTAAAGAGGACACAGTCTGAGCCAAACTAATAATTGTGGGATCATTAGAAGACACACATGGCATTGGAATGTTAGGAACACTAGGAAATGTGTAGGAAGTAGCAGGAATAGAAGATACAACTGGTGGAACATTTTGAACCATAGTTGGAAGAGGATTAGTATAGGTAAAATGTACACTATGATATGAAGGTTGTGAGGTAGGTAAAGATACCGGTGGAAAACTCACAGGAATAGATGAGATTGGTATAGATGTAGTCATCAAAGGAGGAGTATACGTAGGAATGCTAGGTAAAGGAACAAAAGAAGGTTCTTGAATAGTGATAGGTGTATATCCTAGATCTTGAGCCTCTTGTGCTAAAGGTTTAACATTAAAATACACAAGATGAGTGATACCATGCAACAAATTAACACGTTGGTCACTATCAAAAAGGAATTTCTTAAGAGCCTCTATAGCTTGAATAGAATCTTGATTATGGTTTTCTTGGATAAGCCAATTTCCTATTTTATCAAGTTTGGTTGAAAGTTTTTGCACTTGTTCAGGAGGAACTCTTAAAGTATCCTCCTCATCATGAGATGAGTGAGAAGAGTTATGCTCCATAGAAAGATTGGAATCATGAGTATTCAAGTTGTCATCGAAGATCCTATGTAAAGGAGAGGAAGATTTGAGATCAAAGGAACCCATGAGTCTACGACTTCTTCTAATCAGGATGCTATAAGTAGGACTAGAAGTGGTAAAGCTCATACACCAATGTAATGTAAATGAACTAATTTAGAAAGAAAAGAGTTGATTTTAATTTTTGAAAGTAAATTTAAGAACATAAAAGAAACTAATCTAATATACATGCAAGATCTAACATAAAAGATGTAAATCTAACACCAAAAAGAAAGAGTTGTCTGTCACGGGTTCACCAAAATGTAAAGGATAAAATGAATGATTTAGGTTTAGAGGTGTGTTCATTAACATAAAATCCATTACATTTTAATATGTTTGTGTTTATTATTGTTATGGTGGTAAATAAGATTCTCTCCTTCTATCCTTGAATATGTAAATGAAAGATCCAAGCTGATTAACCCAAAAGAAAGGACCAATGCATAAATGAATCAATCATTTACAAACAAGAGTAAGGAAGGAAGATCTTAAGTACCTGGGTTTGATTGATTTGATTAATTTGAATGTAGAATAGATTTAGATAGATTGAAAACCTTAATTGAATTGAATAGGAGAAATGCACTAACCTTGAAATATTGGAGATCAGAAGGATGTTTTCTAAAGCATGTGTTGAGTTTTTGGAAAATCTGAGACCAAATCTAGTATAGAAATGCAGAGACGAACAAAACCCAGAAATATTTTTCCATTTTGAGACAGTTCTGATTTGCACCCTCAAGTCAATGTCACTATTTTGCAGACTTTATGATTGTGCCCTAGGTCACAATCGACCTAAAAATTCTCAGACTAAAATTCTATTTTCAGATCCAGGAATTTTTCCGAAAAGGGTATCCAAATCTCCATCCTGATCTACTGTTCCAAACCTATTCCTGAAAGAAAAAGGGGTTTGTTTTTTGGGGGAGTAGTTTGCCTTAGTCAAACCCCAATTTTGGAATTAACCTCAAATATATAATTGAAATTTCTAGAATAAACAAAGTAAATGAAACAATTCACCTTGCTCATGTAAAATTCCTTATGGAGGATTTGAATCCTTGAATCCACAAGTATGGATGCACCAAAATGGATGTAGAATGGAGAATGGAGAATGTAGGATGTCTTTAATCAATTTATTTGTAGATCTTCAACACCAATCTTTAATGGGTTCTTCAATTGGAAGAGGCTTTGATGAATGTAGATGGAGAAATCTTCAACAAGAGGGCTCCATGAAGCTTGAATCCTTCAATGGTCACCAATGGATCTCCTTGATGAAAATGGATGCTTGAGAAGTGCTTGAGAATGGATGAATGATTCAATGGCTACTTGGCTTGCTTCAAATATTACTTCTTCACCTTTGGATCTCACTCTTCAAGTCTTGAAAGTTCTTGCAATTATGCTTGATGATGATAGTTCATGCTTAGAGAAAATGAGAGAGAAAAACTTCCTTTTATATGAAATTAGGGCACAATATTCTAGAGAGGCTAACATAGGATAATTAAATTCTAATTGGACCCATGCCCCTAGAAGAGGACCTATGTTAAATATAATTGAGGATTTGTTGTCCCAAAGTCTGAAACAACCAACCTAAAAGTGGCAATTAACTTTTTCCAAAGACCGACATCCGAAAACCCTAAGATTCTGGAATTTAGGCCCCGAACCTGAAAAAGGTCAATTGTGAGATAGGTCAAGGTCGAGGTCAACCTTGACCCAAGAGGTCAAACTAGACCTCAATACCAAAATCCTAGTTTCTCAATTTGGGTTGCTAGAAATAGGCTAGAAATAGTGGAAATGGGGCAGAACAAGGGGATATAGCCAGATCAAAGTTAGGAACTCATTCAAGGCACTTGACATGACCCCAAACCACTTACCCAGAAGGCTAAAATAGTCTACCATGGAAGTGCTTCCATTTTCCAACTATACAATATCTTATCTAATTCTGGAAGAACAACAATATTAGGGGAAGTGTTAGAACTCTCTCCTCTTTCTAATGGAGTTAAAAATTTATGAATCACATCTAATTCAATGTCCATGGTAGCATTAGATAGGAAATCCCATTCATAATCATATAAATCTATTATTTCATCATCTAATTTGTTTGAAACTCAACAATAGTTACCTGATGTACCCTATTAGCCACTTGTAGATCAAAGTGAGGTAAATCTAGGACTTGTGAAATTGTGACCAACTTCCCCCAGTTAGGATGTAAATCATTTTGTTGGGGTATTTCTTCAGGAGTTGTTTCTATGAATGGGAGTTCTAGAGATTCTTTTGTTATTTCCTCTATTTCTTGAATAGTAGCTTGTTTTAATAGAGGAACATGAGTGTCTTGTTGTGTTTCAAATCTAGGTACATATCTTTCTCCTTGATATTTGGGATACTTTGTACCAATATCCAATAATCTCTCATAGGTCCATTGTTCTAATTCTATTTCTTCTTCATCATCATCACTTCCTTTGTCAAATATTGGACCATCTCTTGAAGTAGGGTTTTCAGATTTATTATTGAAACCTAGTCCTATTTTGTCTTTGGTATTTATGAATTCCATGTGTATAGGTTCAACAAGTCCTTTTCCTTTGTCTCCTAAAGGTCCTTTTCCTTTATATCCCATTTGTTTGAGAAGGTCATATCCTTTACCATATTTTTCTGGGCATATCTCCATATGTTTTACCTCATTTTCTTTTGGTTCTCCTTTGTAAAGCCAAGCCAAGATTGCTTTTTCTTCTTTTTCATCCTCTTGAGAGGTAGATGCTTTAACCATATCAGTTTCTTTGTGAATCTCTGGTTCTTTATATGTAGTAGGTGTGAAAGATGAGGAAGGTTTCCCATAAGATCTTGGAGATACTGGAAGTTCTATTAATGATTGGGTCATTTCTAGCTTGTATTCTCCTATACTAGTTTCTTCAAGATTTAATGTCTTTCCAAAGCTTCTCATAACCATGTCTTTAGTATTTTTAGGTACATTTTATTTTAGAATTTCCATGTTATGAGGAACCATACTATCTACTTTAACATTGTTGCAAGTATAACTGGCATCTATAGGAATTGTTACTTACCCCCCATTATGTGGGAATTTGATACACTAGTGGTAAGTAGATGGTACTGCATGCATTTCATGGATCCAAGGTCTCTCTAATAGTATTTTTTAAGCCAAGGGTAGATCTAGAACTTGACAGATCACATTTCTTTCAACTAGTCCTATTTTGATTGGTAGAACAATGAGGCCTTTAGATGATCTTTCTTCTTCATCGTAAGCTTTGATAGTTATCTTAATTCTTGAATCAATGGTTTGTTTTGAAAGTCCCAACTTATTTATTAGATTGAGAGTACAAATGTTCAACCCTATGCCTCTATCTATCAATACACGTCTGACATGGGATTTATGAATTAGGACTTCAATGTGTAGGGGTTGGTTATGCAGATGTGTCAATGAATTGATATCTTCTTCTAAAAAAGAGAGATAGTGTGGTGCTGAGATATGATTTAACATTGCTTGGAATTTGTCTCCATCAATGTCTTTTGGCACATTTACAGAATGTAGGGCATGTTCAAGAACTTTGCTATGTAGTAAGGAAATTTTAAGTAACTCAAATATGGAAATTTGAGCAGAGGTTCTTTGCAATTGATCCACTAAGTTATAGTTTTCTGTAGGAATGGTAACTGAAGGCATTATATTTTTCCATTAGTATTCTTAGAGAAAAACATGTTCTACACCATCAGTTTACTCTACACTGAAAAATAGGGCACAACACTACACAATGCCAAGGTTACCCGACAAACACTGTTAAGTGTTACCCAATGACAAAAAGGTAAAAGATACTCGACGAGTAACAACAGTGCTACCTAAAAGTACAACAAAGAGAGGAACCCGATAGATATAGGGAGCCCAATGAATAGTTCAGTCAAGGAGCACTGATAGACTGCAAGTTTAAATCGATGACCAAGAACCGACAGTCAGTTACATTCTACAAAAAGTGGATCTAACTTTCCACATTAGATAAATCACTGAAGTTGTATTTATAACTTCTCGATTTGATTTTAAATCCATTATGTGGGGAGGAAGCAATATAATTTTTATTGTTTTAATTAGTTTTATTGTTTTAAAACATGCAAACTAAAGATCAAGGTCAAGTTGTAAACCTTGGATCTGAGAGTTAACATTGTGAAACATGAATTCTAAGATAGGCCAAATACTTGTATAAATAGGTGCTCAATCCATTGAGAATGGTGGTTGTTCAATGAAGATAGTAGCCACAAAGAGAAACTAAAGATCAAACAGAGAATTCATGTAGAAGAACACACACAAAATCTAATCAATTTTCAAGAATAGAACAGAGGCTACCGACAAGTAGAAAAAAGGTATTCATCAATCACTTAAGGTGATATTATTATGAAAAAATCTTTAATGGATCTATAAATTAGAAATAGTAGATTGCATGCAGTCAGGTCAACATTTGTACTCATTCTAACAAGTGTAGTACATTAATGAAATCCTTTCAAGAAAGGTGGGATTAACCATCCTATTGTAAATCTCATAACTAAGTGCACACTTAAATCAGTGTTGCCAAAGCTCTTAACATAGTAGATCTTAACAGGTCTCCACCTTAATACTCTTAACTCTTAACAGGGTAGATCATCAGAAGTGATCAAATTTTAAGCCTTAACCAGCTCCCTTCCATTCTGTAGATAGTGAAGTTTTTTGGGTGCCATCTCCACCATAGTTTTTACTTCATAATAGGTTTTTTCTATGATACCATATCTTGTGTTATGTATTTGTCAATTTCATGAATGTCTCTATGAATGATTGAAAACTATTAAACATTGTGAACAAACAATAGATACATAAGAAAGAATACGAGTAATGGTTGTTATATCAGAATTGATGATTACTAATGATGAATTGTGTAAGGTGCTAAAGGTTTTAGAGGTACTGATTCACCCCTCCCCTCTCAGTACTACTTCACATTAATTCCAACAATAGGTATCAAAGCTAAGTATCTTCTTGAAAAGATTAAAGGCTTAATGGAAAATATCATACAATGGAGAAGTACAAACTTGATAAGAATATTGAGAACAAAAAGCTTGAGATAGAGATGTTTTATGAAAAGTATAAAGAAGCAAGAATCAAGATGAGAGAGCTGCTAGATGAAAGAAAAGGTATGACTACCCAGAACAATGAAAAAGGCTATCAAGAAGAAGAGATTCTAGATTTATTTAAATCTTCAGGATCAAATGCAAGTAATAAATCAGATACATCAGAAGAGAACATCACAAATCTAAAGGAGATCAATCTACGTCTAACAAAGAAAATGAAGATGCTACAAATCGGTCAAGAGACCCAGATGGTAAGAATGATTGATGTGATGAGTTTTGCCAGACAAGCTAAAATAGACAGAACACTTGCTATTGATGATCTAAGGAAGATTTCAGAGAAACTACAAGAAAAGGAAATGGAAATTCAAAGACATGCTGAGCATCACCATGATCTCACAAATCAGATTATCCTTATGAGTCAAGAAGCAAATAGAATAAATGTGGAACTCATTAAGAGAATATAGATTATCGGTGAACTAAGAGAAGAAAATGAAAAGCTAAAGCATGCGGTTAGAATTCAAAAACAACATAATGAGATTATTAGAAAGGCTGAAGAAAGCAATAAAAGAATGGATGACTTTCTTGAGGGACAATGAAGATTCAATAACAACAACGGTATAGGCTTTACTGAAAATGGAGAATCATCAAATCCAAAGAATGTCTACAAAAATCCAAGACCAAGAAAGCTAACATGCAAGCACTATGGAAAGCAAGGGCACACATCAAATGCATGCAGAGGTAAAATGAAAGGTACTCCTAAATATACACCTACACCTTCATTCATAGGATTCTATTATAAATGTAACAAGAAAGGACATAAGGCTTATGAATGCAAGAGCAAGATAGAAAAGCTAAAGAAGGAAAACTACATGGACAAATACTATCCTACATGCAAGATGAATGGGCACACATATGAAGAATACTAGAAAAAGAAAAGGCAAGCATGGAAGCCAAAAGGTAAAGAAGTTCCTTATCAGCCAAAGAGAATTGGTAATCAATATGTATGGGATTACAACACTTGGACAAAGTGTACACCATGTGGTAGATATGGTCACATTGATACAAACTACATGAGAGCATGGACCAAAAGGTCTAGAGGCTGAACAAACCCCAGAATGGCATGCTTACACTATCATAAAGTTGGCCACCTCAAGAAAGATTGCAAAGATAGATTGAGATAAATAAGCACATATCCCAATGGTAACACCATTGAAGATATCTGGAGGGCGAGAGACAAAATGTGGATAAAATATTCAAGCAATGATGAAGCTGGACCAAGAAATGAAAATGGTGACACTCCATCCAATGGATCTAGTGACACCACCAACCCCACTTGAGTTGAACAAGTATGGAAATGCACTATATCAAGTTATATTTTGCATCAGTTCCATTATATAAATTGATAGATAGTCAAAATTTGCATGAACCAAAGATGCATACTACTTTACTTGTTACTAATCTAAGAATGCAACACCGTCGATAAACACTTATCAAAAATCATCGGTGAACACAATAATGAGTTGTTTATGCTTACCATAAATTGTCAGTCCACTAGTAAATATGGTAAACTGCCAATGTAACCCAACGACTATTGGTAAGAAAGCAAAGTTCAAAAGTGGTCATGACAAAATACCGATATTCATCGATAAAATCAAAGTGCTTAAAAATTCCCTAAGCATCATATATTCATTGACGATGATTGGAAACATCCTCCCGAAGAAACCCATCTTCACATCCCGATGAGGTGTTGAGAATTTATTGCAAAGACTTAGGTAAAAAATTCTATAAATAGTCGACTAACAAATTCATTTTTCACCCACGATTTGAAGAGAAAGCAGAGTGATATCAAAGTGATTAAAGAGAAGAAAGTAGAAGCATCTACAGATTGATTTAGCACACAAATAATAGATTCCTCATCACTATTACAAATCGAAGTAAGTACCAAAGGCACCGAAATATCTCTGTCATTGTTTTGTCAAGAAAGCCCTAATTTTGAGAAAACCCTAAGTACTTGAAAAATAATGGCAACCATATTGAGAACTGCTAAGTTGAAGAATGAAAAGAAGAATATGGTGAGACTAATCAAGAATAGCACATGTGTAGAGCCTAAGTACAAAATCTATCCAGAAATTGCCTCAAAACCCGACGAAGTCAGTGCATTTTTCAAAAATTCCACCTAGGGTTTTGCTCATAGAAGACGTTAGGTCTTATATTCACTGCAAGATCACAGAAATAGGTGATCTAGAAATGGATGAAGATTTTAAGAAGCTATGTGATGTTGAAGGAAAACTGAAAGAAGAACACAAACACTTGGAGGTCAAAGGGTTAACCAATGCCCTACATTTCTCAAGGGAATTCAAGACATAATGGATTAGGTTAGTCTTGAGAAGGATGCATGACAACAAACTATGGATAGACCAACCCAAGAAAATAACAAAGTATGTTCTTCATGCTGGCACTAGTTATCTAATAACTTACAAGCCTAGGGCACACAAACATCCATCCATGAAAGATGTTACAAAACTCAGCAATGCAGAAGGAGACAATATAAGTCTCAAAGTAAACACAATCATGAACAAAGAGTTAAAATTTGGTGCATGTGTTATTAGGTACAAAATTTTTCAGGCTAGCAGAATGAACAACATTTTTGCAATAGTAGTAAGCACAGCTTACAAGATTGTAACAAAAGGAATCTAGATGGATCTATGTGAGATCCTATTAAAATAACTTGATCAAAATATGATCAAAATCAGGTTTGCGAAGAGAAACACATGTAAGTTTGGATCACTTATCATGTGTACATTTTTCTATTTTCAAGAATACTTTCCTTCAGTAGGAAAAGTTGTATGGGACTCTACCAAACTGGTAACCCAATAGATTAGTGAACTGATTAAGTCAC
>MU225463.1:741131-834853 GCA_018584345.1 Thuja plicata
TTTTCAAGAATACTTTCCTTCAGTAGGAAAAGTTGTATGGGACTCTACCAAACTGGTAACCCAATAGATTAGTGAACTGATTAAGTCACTAGGAGACAACTTTGAGTCTGTCATGTCTGCATACTTCCTTGAGTACAAGGAAAAGATGATGGAAAGAACTAGGATTCCTAAATGACTAGTTGAAAAACACAAAGATGAGATATGTTTCATGGCAGACATAGACTACATACATATCAAACTGGTTGTACCAAGAATAGCTTGGTTAGCACCATTAGACTATGAGATCAATATTGATCTAGCTACGAGTGCAATTGAGGCACTGATCAATGAGCCCATTGATAAGAAACAACCAAGGTTTGGAACATATGAGGAGGCCAAATCTAAGATAAAACATGGCCTAGAAGTCAAGAAGACTATAAAAAAGTAATATAAAATGGTTAAGAATCTCAAGAAGATTCTATCGGTCTCAGAAGAAGAGCAGGATCAACAAGAGGAAACCGATGAACAAGGCACCATCGGTGAAGAAATAAAAGAAAAGAAATCAAATATAGAGGCTACTGAATCTAATACACCTCCATCTCCACCTCTTGCAAAGAAGCAAAGAACACAAAGTCAAATTGCTGCTATTGATACCACACCACTTAAGAAAGGTCAAGTGAGGACCTATATGAGGAATCAGCCAGCAAAAAGAACAAAAAAACAACCTATCTCAACCACACCGACAAAGAAAAAAAAAAGGTTTGTTAGGACAAAGGCTGACTTGGATGACACCAAAGATGATGAACCA
Source organism: Thuja plicata (assembly GCA_018584345.1). Taxonomy (NCBI): domain Eukaryota; kingdom Viridiplantae; phylum Streptophyta; class Pinopsida; order Cupressales; family Cupressaceae; genus Thuja; species Thuja plicata. The sequence continues at coordinate 741,919 of MU225463.1, forward strand.
GATGTAGTAAAGAAAAAATTCAGAAATCAAACGATAGATGAAGTTACCAAATCAATTGCTACTCATGGCACAATGACTAATAAAAATATCAGGCAATGGGATACACCGAATCCCAAGGATCAGAATAAAATACAAGAGGCAATCATAAAATCAATGATTAAGAACAAGTATGCCCCTGCTGAATTTGTAAATCAAATACCTAAAGAGCTAGGTAAAAGGGTATACCTACAGTGGTCACATACCCTACAAATAGAAAGAGAAGAAAGAGAAAGAGTTCTTGTGAGACTGATGCCTCATGAATCCAAAGTTGAAGAGATACAAGAAGTACTAAATAAACACTCAAGTAAATTTGTAGCCAAAATAAGGGCTTACAAAGTACTAGAGAACAAGTTTATAGAACTGGAATCAATGACATAAACCAAATGGAGACATCTCCTAGATCTACTGACAGAGTCAACAAGTGTTGAGAAGCAATTAATTCTCACAAACACACCTAACAAAGAGGAGGAGATAGATAATGCAAGTCCTCAGCATATTTCTCTGGACAATCAAGAAAGTGATGATGAGCCTATTAACTTAGATACAGGCATGGATGATAATATCCAAGATATCACTCACCATGATTCTGATAATGATCCAAAGAAGAAACATGATGTAATATTTATCACACTTAAGGATCAACAAAGCCATCAAGTACTGAAGACATCAGATGATAAGATAATTGACATTGCTAATGAACAAGTGCAAGACACTTCATTCATGCACTCAAAACTGCAAGACCCTATAGAAGCTATACAAAAAGACGAGGATGTCACTGCTGACAAGGCACTAACTGACGAGTAGGACACCAATATTGACAAAGCACAAGTCACAACTCAAAGTAACATGTCTTTCTTAATGAAGGAAATAAACTTACTAGAGGGAAATGAGGGATCAAATGAGAAGGAAACAAGCACACCCAAAGACAAGGGTGATGAAGAAGACAAAAGAACAACACATACAACTGCAGAGAAAGCTCCAACAAATGGTAAAAAATATACATCTACTAATCATAATAAGGCAGAAAATAAAAAATAAACATGGGACAAGCCTTTAGAAAAAGGTGAAGAAGGAAAGAAGGATGAGATAGCAAAGAAATCAGGAGCACATTCTGTAGAAACACCCAAGGTTAATGAAGAGACGTCTTCACATAACCGACAGGTGCAAACTGAGTAGAAAACACATGATGCTTCATCAACAAAACCTTCCCCAAGAAATTTAGAGTGAGCAAATGAAATAGCTATGGTAGTTCATACATCTACATCCCCTCAAATCAAAAAAGAAAAAGAAAGGAAAGAAAAAAAATCCAGTAATTCTAGATGAAATCATTGAGATTTTAGTTTGTGATCCAAGGAACTTGGATCCAACAACATTGAAAAAATATGCAAAGCTCTCTGAAAGAAAATACATTCAAGACAAGCTGAGGAGCGTGGAAAAAGAGGCCAAGGTACTAGAAGTAGCAAGAAATATACTTCAACAAATTGTACCAGACATAGATATTGATAAAAAAGATCCAATTATTGATCAATTGGTCATACTCATAGATGCAATAACATCTCAGAATACCAATGCTGAGAAGACAATGGAAGAGAAACTTGAACAAAAGTATGAATTCAAGCTCGTAGAGAAAATAAGCCAGGAAGTGGCACTAAAAAAGGTCAAGCTATCTGAATTGGTAAGTACAATTGACCCTATTTTATCAGAAGCTATTACATTAATAAATAAATTGTGCACTTTAGATCAACTCACTAAGGAGTATACCGAAAAGATAGAAAAAATAGATGTTGATCTTCAGTCCAGTGCACAAGATCTAGCCAACATAGAAGAAGCACTTAAATTGAACAACAAACAAATCATACCTACTAGGAAATAGAGACTAGACATTCAGTTTGCAAAGATGAAGTACAAAGATGAGGTCAATGAGATCCAAGTTAAACTCTTACCGACACTTACACTCCTGCAACAAAATATGACACAGGCAAATGCTCTAATTGCCACCCCTAAAATGTCTGTCCTAGACATCATTTATGATATGCATGCAAGACTAGAGCTACAACACATGGCACTAGAATAGTTGAAATAAAAATGGGAGAAACTATTAGAAGATATCAAAATTACCCATTCTAACGTATTTGACACATTGTAAGTTACACATTTTTGTCACAATTTTGGCATATTGTAAGTTGTATGTTTTTGTCATCAGTATCAAAGAAAGGGGGAATTTGATATGTACATCACCTCAATTAAAAGGAGGAAATTATATGTATAGTAAATAAAAGGGAGAAATAATGTACATAAAGAAATCAAATAGTATACATGTACATATTCATACACTATACCGATGCACATAGTAAGGGGGAATCATATTTTGACAAGGATATAAACATGGTGTAATAATTTTAGTATTATGCACATATCAGTTTTTGATACTAAAGTCAAAGGGGGAGATTGAAGGAATTATATTTTTCCATTAGTATGCTTAGAGAAAAACATGATCTACACCATCGGTTTACTCTACATTGACAGACAGGGCACAACACTATCCAACACCAAGGTTACTCGACAAACACTATTAAGTGTTACCCGATGACAAAAAGGTAAAAGATACTTGATGAGTAACAATAGTGCTATCTAATAGTACAACAAAGAGAGGAACCTGACAGATACAGAGAACCCAATGAATAGTTCATTCAAGGAATGTTGACAGACTGCAAGTTCAAATCGATGACCAAGAACTGACAGTCAGTTACATTCCACAAAAAGTGGATCTGACTTTCCACGTCAGATAAATCACCAAAGTTGTATTTATAACTTCTTGATTTTATTTTAAATCCATTATGTGTGGAGGAAGAAATATAATTGTTATTGTTTTAATTAGTTTTATTGTTTTAAAACATGCAAACTAAAGATCAAGGTCAAATTGTAAACCATGGATCTGAGAGTTAACATTGTAAAACGTGAATTCTAAGATAGGTAAAATACTTGTATAAATAGATGCTCAAGACATTGAGTATGGTGGTTGTTCAATTAAGATAGTAGCCATGAAGAGCAACTAAAGATCAGATAGATAATTCATGCAGAAGAACACAAATAGAATCTAATCAGTTTTCAAGAACAGAACAGAGGCTACTGACAAGTAGAGAAAAGGTATTCATCAATCACTTAAGGTGATATTATTATGAAAAAACCTTTAATGGATCTATAAATCAGCAATAGTAGATTCCATATAGTCAGGTCAAAATTTGTACTCAGTCTAACAAGTGTAGTACACTAATGAAATCCTTTCAAGAAAGGTGGGCTTAACAGTCCTATTTTAAATCTCATAACTAATTGCACACTTAAATCAGTGTTTCTAAAGATCTTAACATAGTAGATATTAACAGGTCTCCACCTTAATACTCTTAATAGGGTAGATCATCAGAAGTGATCAAATTGTAAGCCTTAACCAGCTCCCTTCCATTCTATAGATAGTGAAGTTTTGTGGGTGTCACCCCCACCGCAGTTTTTACTTCCTAATAGGAGTTTTCTATGATACCATATCTTGTGTTATGTGTTTGTCAATTTCATGAATGTTTATATGAATTATTGAAAACTATTAAATATTGTGAACAAACAATAGATAAATAAGAAAGAATAATAGTAATGGTTGGTAAATCAGAATTAAATGATTACTAATGATGAATTATGTAAGGTGCTAAAAGTTTTAGAGGTACTCATTCACCCCTCCCCTCTCAGTGCTACTTCCCATTAATTCCAACAATAATTGTTTGTCTTGCTACTGCTAGTTTGGGAATAGTGACAATCGGTACCTTGGAAGATGTTTCTAGTTTTGATGAGGAACTAGGTCCTTTGATTGTGGCTTGTACTTGAATTTGAGTCACTGTATTTGATTGTGTAGATGTATCTTTAGCACCTTTAATAGTGATCACATTGATTGATTTGTATTTAATGTCCAACATGTTGATCACATTATCATTATTGGAGTAGGTGTAGTTAACTTCATTTCCTCTCCCTTTAGATGCTTCCCCTTACTCATAGTTAGGGAATGGTTTGTTGAATTCTGTATGATCTTCAATAGTGGTGTGTCCTTCCACTTTGATCTTGCCTCCTTCAATAAGGTCTTATATAATGTGTTTAAGCTTCACACAGTTATTGGTCTTATGTCCCTTATTCTTGTGAAAGAAAGAATAAGAATTATCATCCCACCATTTTGGTTTGACCTCTGGTTCCCATGGTGTTGAATCATAAATTGTAAGAACTTTGTTGTCCAAGAGTGTCTTCAAAACTATCTCAAGAGGCTCACCCAAAGGAGTGAATGTTCATTGAGGTCTAGAAGTCCATGGTCTACTCTTGTTGTTCTCATTTTTTTCTTTAGGTATTGTGGTTGTTACCTTAGCTTCTTTATTTGCTTGCATGCTATTCATTAGATTAAACACTGCTAGTTTAGGATTAGCATTAGATGCATTTACCACTCCATTGTTAACAACATTCTTGTTTTGTTTCCACCACTTAGGCTTTTTGTTGTAGTTGGTAGATTTGTTATCACCTTGAAGGGTGATTTATCCTTTCTTAAACATGACCTCTTCAATACGGATGAAATTTTTAATAATCCTATCAAAGCTAGGTGAATCTTGCATTTTCAAAGTATAATTTAATTCAGGTTTCAAGTTGCTAATGAATATTTCTATCTTTTCTAATTTGGGAATAGCTCTTGAATACTTCGCAAAGATTTTCCTCCACCTTTGTAAAAAGTATGTAAAGGATTTGCCAGTTATTTGTTTTGTGTTACACAAGTCCATCATGGTTACATCATGTTGTATATTGTAGGAGTAATGTTGGACAAAATGTTGTATTATCTCCTCAAAATATTTCACCTTAGGTGTGAGTTTGGAGAACCACTCTATAGTATTTCTACCTAGGCTTCCTAGAAATAGCCTCATTAGGTATGTGTGTTCATGCATGTACTCTATGTTTAGAGCACAAAACTCTCTCACATGGTCATGTGGATCAGTCTCTCCCTTATACTTTTTGTATTTAGGCCTTACCATGTTCGGAGGAAATGGAATCATATTAATACTCTTGTAAAATAGAAATGGACAAATGTGGTCCAAAGAGTATTTCTTCATTGGTCTGACCTTCTCTTGTTTGAGTGTTGCAATTTTGGATTGCATCAAGGTCAATTTTTTGGTGAGAATAGAGATAGGGGTTGGTATCTCTTTTTCCTTTAGTCTTTCAACATCATAATCTTTAGGTAGTTTAGCTCTAATGGATGCTAGATGTAGAAAAAATTTCTCTTTGTCTTCACCAATAATCTTTTCCAATGTTCTTTGGAATTTTCTACTTTGTTTGAGTCTATTATACTCTTCCTCGGGTACTTATCCACCACTATTTGAGTCAAAAAAGGGTGAGTGATGTGAATTTATTTCTCACTACTACTATCTTCTTGTCTTTGATTCTTGTCATTGTTGTGTTCCTCAAAGGATGTACTTCATTCATTTCTAGGAGCTTCCATTTTAGGTACAGGTGATTCTGTGTCAAATAAGGGATTGCGAGATGTTTCTCCTTGTTGAAAATGTAGCAATCTAGGAGGTACTTTTGATTCATCAACAAGATATGTTTTTCATATTGTGTTAACCATGAAGTTGAATCTCAACTATGTCCAAAGTTTCCCAATAGCATCAAGTGAAGTCTCAAATTATCCAAGTAAGTGTTTCCAAGTTGTAAAGGATTGAAATTAAATGACTCTAGTGTCAAAGGGTTAGAATACCATGATAATGAGCTAGGAATCAAGTTGTTTTGAAGAGTGAATAGACCACACGTTTTGAGACCAATTGTAAGAGCCCAAAATAACATGCAAGGTAGACTTGTGAAAAAGTTTTGAAATAGTAACAAAGAGACCAGAAAAAGCAATAGGACTAGACTAAGGAGCCAAAAGGGTAACCAAATATACTAATTTTCTCAGAGAGAAAACTATGCGAGTGCCCACTATTATAGATGTGACACACTGAATGTGATCTAGGAAATACTAGATGCAAGCTTCTAATGAAACAAGTACAATTTTTGATATTTAGGATGTGACCTTTATCCCTAGAGGTGATACAAAAATGACCAGATGTGAGCTAGGATACTAAATGTGACTTTGCACAACCATATACGAGCTAGGACAAACTAAAGGCAAGCCTCTGTTGTTCTGTCAAGTTTTGTTAAATTTGTCTAAGAATGCATGAAATTTGTCTTATTACAGATTATTTTTTGAGCCTTTCTAGTGAGTGAAAAATACAACATGTAGTCTAAGGATTGAAATTTGTTTCTTTTTTGAAGGATTTATCTTTTTAGTGATCTTTTAGGCACATCATGAAATTTCGCATAGTTAGGGGTGAACAAACACATCCTTAATCCCTAGTGTCTAAGCATAAGATGAAAATATTTTCTCATAGAATCGGGTACACAATCAAATGCTAATTAGAATATGGCCACCACTAAGCACGCAATAGCTCTCATTATGATGCCATATTAGTCGAATCCAAATGCAAGTGAGGGAATGAAATGATAAGTATATTGGGGAAATTACTATTTGACTTGCACAAATATAATCACACTTTCAGGGATGAATCAGGTAGTTTTGAATATAATTTTTTTATTATGATGGGGCAATCCATTCAAAACCATCTCTTGTAGAATTACACAAGGAAAAATTGAGGTGTGTGGCCCTATGAGTACTCAAATGTGTGTAGTCTCGCAAGCAAGATTCAAGTGGCTCTGCCCTACACACACCCAAGCATGTTCAAGAAATAATGTCAAAATTCCAAGAACAAAATCGACTCCGTCTTCTGAGGATTAGCCTACAAGGAAGAAATTATTTATAGTGAGTTGGAAGGGTTGGCGTAAAACCTATCCTCACTTGGGTCATTCCTAAGAGATTTTTTCCTCAACCGACATGCCCTCTAATGTTTTGAAAAGCATACAAAGTATTGGCGAGCTTAGGATTCAAGATTTATGATTATTCAAAAGAATAAGATAATACTCTCCTAGTCCATGCCATTTTCCCCCACAAACACTTCAATCAAGATTCTTTCCCTCAAATGACTTCACTCAGAACTCAATCCCCCATAACGAGTTTTTGATTCCTCCACTTGGAAGGAAGAGAAAATCCTCTAGTGAGATCAAGAAACAAGCTTAAGTTTGATTTAAATATTCCTAGATTATGAAAACACAAGTACTTGAAAAGCAAAATTTGATTGTTCTTTTTCCCACAAAATTTAAGTGCTTTGCTTGTTCATTTAATATATCCAAAAATTAGACAATGAGGTTCTTTTTACTAAAATTTTAAATGACTTGTGTTGTTCAATTTCAAACCAAAGGGAATTATATGATGTATCTTGTTCAATTATTCCCACAAGTTTTAGTGATTTGTGTTGTTCAATTACTTGCCAAAGAAATTATACAATGAGAGGTTTGCCTTGTTCATTTATCCCAAATTCCTCTCAAGTCCTAAATCAACTTTTGAGTTTCTAATTTTCCTTGAAGGAAAAGAGCATACTCTGATTAATTTAGCAAATGTTTAGAAAATGTTTTTAATGTGAAAATTTTAAACAAGTAAATCAAGTTAATCTATCAAAAACCTGCAAACCACAAGCTAGCAATTTCATTTCCACCTTTTTGAGAAAAAAAGGTACAAACAACAATCTGCAAAAAAAATTAAGTTGTTTAATGGACAGAGACAAAAAACATCCAAAGTTCAGTGGTTAGACTTCTCAAATTGCAAATTCAAAAACCAGATGCGATCCTATTTTCCCTGAATGAGATTCCCTTTACTAAATGTGACCAAAAATTTACCAAAAATTATTCTTTACTAGAAATGATGTAGAATTCCCCAGATTAAGGTGAGGTAAAATCCAAGATTCTACTCCATGGTGGGTGCCAAAAATGTGTGTGTTATTTGTGTACCTGTTGTTTGCAACACAACATTTCAATAAGTCATTATATTAGTAAAAAATAAGGAATAAGAAAGAAAATTAATCACTAAAATTTACCTATTTCTTTCTATCTAAGAGGAGTGTGAATAATGCTATAATTTCCCACAGATTATGCATTTATCAGTGACATATACAACTTAGAAAGGAAGATTCAAAGGAAATTAGTCTAAATGCTCAAGAAATGTTCATTTTAAGCTATAAAATTTAAGATTATAACAATGCAAATGAAGATTTAAGCTAAAATGCATGAATATATCTATCAATACTTGCATCATAAGTTTACTTCTAAAATTAGGGGCCAATTGAGCTTAAAATTCATTCTATTTATAGAAGAATTTGGTGAATGAGAGGTTAGGATTGAAAGTGGGAGAGAGATGGACATTGAATCTTTGGTGATCCATGTGAGGTGATCCAAGTGATTTAACCCCCCTTGGTTAGAGATTTGACTTTCCCTTTTGTAAATGGAAATGTAATTTAGGATTTGTTTAATTCCTTTTATTAATTACTTTAGCCATGTTTTTGATTTGCTTTGATTGAATTGAATTTTTTTGATTTAATTGGCTAAGGAAATTAATTTGATTTAGTGATTAAATAAATTAGGAGATTAAATTTGATTTAAATAATTATTCCAATAAATTAGAGAATTGTCTTGACATAATTAGGGGTATGATCACACTTAGGGAAAATAGGGTCTATGGTAAGAGAAGACCAAATTAGGGTGGTTACAAAGACTGCATGCCATCTCTTTAATCATTGTATATCTCTATTGAAAATAGTGGAATGATCCCATGAAATGGTCAAAACTCTACTAAAATAGTCAATAGACATGTGCCTTTTCAAATCTTCTAATTTTCTACTCATTTGCGACTTTGAGAGCTTGTCCCGTCATAGTCTATCACTAACATATGATCTTTTCGTTTTAAGAAAATAAATAAACTCAAAGAATAGTTGAATAAATATTATCATTGGGGAAACATCATGAGAGTTAATACCTTTTTGAATATAAATGAAACCCCTGTGACTGTAACTGTGTCCTAAAATAGTAAATGTTCTGCATGACAGTCAACACATTTGACAAAAAAATGAGTTCTCTGGCTCTAACAATAATTGCATGGTATAATACAAACATAATGATGGATTAAGACAATAAAATAGTTACAATATTAATAATTTCTTGATGATGGATTATGCAGCGTAATTTTAAACGCCAAAACAAAAATATTACAACACAATTTTATCGAGAAACCATTATACCAAGATAGTAATAGAAATCAAAAAGTTATAATAGCGACAATTTTTTGACGAAGAATAATTTAGCATAATTTTAAATGCTATAAAAAAAATATCTCATTATGGTTTTATATAGAAATAATTATAATAAAACAATAATAGAAATCAACTAATTACAATATCTGACAATTTCTTGATAAGGGATCATATAGTAAGATCTTAAACAATGATACAAAAAAGTCTCAACATAGTTTTATGGATAAATAATTATAACAAGGTAATAATAGCAATCAAATAATTAAAATATCAATAATTTATCGATGAAAGATCATGCAATACTATTCGAAATGGTAATACAAAATATCTCAACACAGTTTTATCATGAAACAATTATAAAAAGATGTTATTTTTCATTTTATTTTGGGCCTATGTGATATTTTTAATAATTGCTTGAGGTTCAGTAAACATATACCAGTCCATATGATACTATCTTTTATCAGCACATCCTTGGAAGAAGTGACATGAATGCCTTTTATATTGGGACTATGTTCAAGAGAAAACACCCCTAATGTTTTTGCTTGAATAGAAAACCATTTTTGGAAGGCCACCTAAATCTATTTTAACTTGCAATATTTTCACTAGAATATTGTTGATAGACTCAAAGGTTATTGGCTGAAATAAATATTTAACAAGCATGCACATAAAAAAATCAAAATATTACTTTAGGAAACAGATAGGGCCCAAGAAATTGATAGGGCCCAGGTTGTTGACGCATGACTAAAATGTGATCAAAGAAAAGGGTAATGTCAATAAGATTCACAAATGGGACTTTCCAATTGAATTTTTAATGAAATATTTTTCTTATATAATAATGGGTAAAGAAATGCATGGTACATTTTCTTTGTTGACTTTGCAAGATTTGGCCCACCATTTTTGTCCTCTTCCATCTATTTTACCTCCACCATTAACTATTAGATCATCAATACTATTGACATGTAGCCATAACCTTGGGTTTGATACATTCCAAGCAACTGGATCCTCTTGTGCAACTATAGAACCAGACACCTGAACCATTACAAGTCATTATATTATATAATCATCACAAATAAAAAGATGAATAATATAGAATAATAACATGAATAAATAGAAATAAAATGATGAGCACAATTGATCCTCTTTTAAGTAGCCATTGATGCTATAGCCTTAATCTCTGGTACAACCTATTTTGGGTTGTAAAATAAATTGGCAGACTAATGTGGTTAGTAGATTACATTGGTAAAACCTTAATGATCTTAATGAATCTTAATTTGGCAAAGAAGAATCTAAAAAGTGTTTTTTTAAGATTATAGAAAACTAAACCTACACTCTTAAGGAAAATTGGCATGGACCAGTGAAAGTAAATTTTTTCACAATGTAAGTCTTCCTTTTTGGTACTTTGAAATTTGAAGGAGCAAAGGAGGAGGCATCTTTCCATGCATTTAAAAAATATCATATCAAAACAATTTATTCACCCAATCAAATAAATTATACACCCACATGGAAACAAAAGTATTACAATATGACCTCTAGGGGACCTCATGTTGCTTACACCCTTATTCATATTCCTATCACCTACACAATTTTTGAGAGCTTCTTGATTACAAGGGGAATTATAAAAACTATATATAATAAACCAAATCCACCATAGAAAAAATGACGTACATTATGTATGTTACAAGACATGGACCCTAGGAGGAAAATATGCTTCAAGTATATGTAAGGTGATTTTCCTAGAAGTCAATGGAGGGTGGGATGGAATTGTTGAAATATAAAAAAAACAAGAAGATGCTGGAATTAATGGGAAGTAGTACTGAGAGGGGAGGGGTGAATTAGTACCTCTAAAACTTTTAACACCTTACACAATTCATCATTAGTAATCTTTCAATTCTGATTTACCAACAATTACTGTTATTCTTTCTTATGTATATATTGTTTGTTCATAATATTTAATAGTTTTCTATCATTCATAGAAACATTCATGAAATTGATAAACACATAACACAAGATATGGTATAGCAAAAAACTCCTGTTAGGAAGTAAAAACTACGGTGGGGATGGCACCCACAAAACTTCACTATCTGCAAAATGGAAGGGAGTCGGTTAAGGCTTACAATTTGATCACTTCTGATGATCTACCTTGTTAAGAGTATTAAGGTGGAGACCTGTTAATCTATACATTGTTAAGAGCTTTAGCAACACTGATTTAAGTGTGCAATCAATTATGAGATTTACAATAGGACAGTTAAGCCCACCTTTCTTGAAAGGATTTCATTAGTGTACTACACTTGTTAGAATGAGTACAAATGTTGACTTGACTATATGTAATCTACTATTTCTGATTTACAGATCCATTAAATCTTTTACAATAATAATATCACCTTAAGTGATTGATGAATACCTTTTCTCTACTTGTCGATAGCTTCTGTTCTGTTCTTAAAAACTGATTTGATTCTATTTGTGTTCTTTTGGATGAATTTTCTGTCTGGTCTTTAGTTTCTCTCCGTGGCTACTATCTTCATTGATCAACTTATTTACTCAATGGATTGAGCATCTATTTATACAAGTATTTGGCCTATCTTGGAATTCACGTATTACAATGTTAACTCTTAGATCCAAGGTTTACAACTCGACCTTGATCTTTAGTTTGCATGTTTTAAAATAGTAAAACTAATTAAAACAATAACAATTAAATTTCTTCCTCCACACATAATGGATATAAAATAAAATAAAGAAGCTATAAATAAAACTTTAGTGATTTATCTGACATGGAGAGTTAGATCCACTTTTTGTGGGATGTAACTGACTATCGGTTCTTGCTCGTTAGTTTGAACTTGCAGTTTGTCAACATTCATTGACTGAACTGTTCATCGGGTTCCCTATATCTATCCGGTTCCTCTCCTTGTTGTTCTTTTAGGTAGCACTGTTGTTACTCATCAGGTATCTTTTACCTTTTTGTCATTGGATAACACTTAACAGTGTTTGTCGGGTAACCTTGGTGTCAGATAGTGTTGTATCCTGTCTGTCGGTGTAGAGTAAATTGATGGTGCAGATCATGTTTTTCTCTAAGAATACTAATGGAAAAATATAATGCATTCAATCTCCCCCATTGAAATTAGTATCAAAAAATAATATGTGCATAATACTAAACTCTTTTGGTATGTATACACCTTTTTTATATCCTTGTCATAATATGACTCCCCCTTACTATGTGCATCGATATAGTGTATGTATATGTACATGTATACTATTTATTCTCTGTATGTACATTATTTCCGCTTTCTTCCACTATACATATGATTTCCTCCTTTTAACTGAGGTGATGTACATATCAAATTCCCCCTTTCTTTGATACTGATGACAAAAATGTACAACTTATAATATGTCAAAATTGTGACAAACATGTGCAACTTACAATTTGTCAAAAATGTTAGAATGGGTAGTTTTGATATCTTCCAGTAGTTTCTCCCATTGTTCTTTCAACTATTCTAGTGCCATGTGTTGCAGCTCTAGTCTTGTGTGCATATCATAAATGTTGTCGAGGAAATACATTTCAGGGGTGGCAATTAGATTATTTGCCTGTGTCATGTTTTGTTGTAGGAGTGTAATTGTCAATAAGAGCTTAACTTGGAGCTCATTGAACTCATCTCTGTATTTCATCTCTATAAACTAAATGTCCTATCTTTGTTTCCTAGCTTATATGATTTGTTCATTATGTAATTTATGCGCTTCTTTTGTGTTGGCTAGATTCTATGCACTGGACTTAAGATCAACATCTATTTTTTCTATCTTGTTGGTATACTCTTGAGTGAGTAGATCTAAAGTGCACAATTTATTTATTAAGGTAACAAATTCTGATATAATTGGATCAATTGTACTTACTAATTCAGATAGCTTGACCTTTTTCAGTGCCACTTCCTGACTTATTTTCTCTGCAAGCTTGAATTCATATTTTTGTTCAAGTCTCTCTTCCATAGCCTTCTCAGCATCGATATTCTAATATGTTATTGCATCTATGAGTATAACCAATTGATCAAGAATTGGAGCTTTTTGATCAATATCTATGTCTGGTACAATTTGTTGAAGTATATTTCTTGCTACTTCTAGTACCTTAGCCTCTTTTTCCACTCTCTTTAGTTTGTCTTGAATAGCTTTTCTTTCATGGAGCCTTACATATTCTGTCAATGCCATTGGATCTAATGTTCTTGGATCATAGACTAGAATCTCAATAATTTCATCCACAGTTACTGGATTCTTATTCTTTCCTTTCTTCTTCTTTGATATTTGAGGGGATGTAGATGTATGAACTAACATAGCTAGTTCATTTGTTCATTCTAAATTACATGGTGAAGGTTTTGTAGATGATACATCTTGTGTCTTCTTCTCTGTGGGCACCTGTCGGTAATGTGAAGATGTTTCTTCATTAACCTTGGGTGTTTCTGCAGAATGTGCTCCTAATTTATTTTCTATCTCATCCTTCTTTCCTTCTTCACCTTTCTCTGAAAGCTTGTCCCCTATTTCCTTTTGAGTTTCTCCCTTATTCTGATCAGTAGATGTATCTTTCTGATCATCATTTTCAGCTTGCTCTACAGTTGTATATGTTTTTCCTTTGGCTTCTTCATGACCCTTGTCTTTGGGTGTGCTTGTTTCCTTTTCATTTGATCCCTCATTTCCCTCTAGTATGTTTATTTCCTTCATTAGGACATGCATGTTACTTTGAGTTGTGTCTTGGGCTTTGTTAGTATTGGTGTCCTACTCGTTGGTTAGAGCTTTGTCAACAGTGACATCCTCATCTTTTTGTATATCTTCTGCAGGGTCTTGCACTTTTGAGTGCATGATTGAAGTGTTTTGCACTTGTTCAACAACAATGTCAACTATCTTACCATCTGATTCCTGTAGTACTTGATGGATTTTTTGATCCTTAAGTGTGATAAATATTACATCATCTTTCTTCTTTGGATCATTGTTGGAATCATAGTTAGTGATATCTTCGATATTATCATCCATGCTTGTATCTAAGTTAATAGGCTCATCATCACTTTCTTGATTGTCCAGAGAAATATGCTAAGGACTTGGATTATCTATCTCCTCCTCTCTATGAGGTGTGTTTGTGAGAAGTAATTGCTTCTCAACAGTTGTTGACTCTACCGGTAGATCTAGGAGTTGTCTCCATTTAGTTTCTATCATTGAATCTAGTTCTATAAACTTGTTCTCTAGTACTTTGTAAGCCCTTATTTTGGCTACAAATTTACTTGAGTGTTTCTTTATTACTTATTTTATCTCTTCAAATTTGGATTCAGGAGGCATCAATCTTACAATTACTATTTCTCTTGCTTCTCTCTCTATTTGCAAGGCATATGACCACTGTTGGTATACCCTTTTACCTATCTCTTGAGGTATTTGATTTACAAATTCTACAAGGGCATACTTGTTCTTGATCATTGATTTTATGACTACCTCTTGTATTTTATTCTGATCCTCTAGATTCAGTGTATCCCATTGTCTGATCTTTTTATTAGTCATTGTGCCATGAGTAGCAATTGTTTTGGCAGCTTCATCTACCATTTTATTTTTGAAGTTATTCTTTACTACATCTGGCTCATCATCTTTGGTGTTATCCAAGTCATCCTTTGTCCTAAAAAACCTTTTTCTCTTCTTTGGTGGTGTGGTTTAGATAGTTTGTTATCTTATTCTTTTTGTTGGCTGCTTCCTCATATAGGTCCTTACTTGACCTTTCTTAAGTGGTGTGGTACCAGTTGCAGTAGTTTGACTTCTTGTCCTTTGCTTCTTTGTAGGAGGTGGAGATGGAGGTATATCAGATTTAGCAGCCTCTATATTTGATTTATTTTCTTCTAGTTCTTCACTGATGGTTCCATGTTCATCGGTTTCCTCCTGATGATCCTGTTCTCCCTCCTCTGTAACTGATAGAATCTTCTTGAGATTCTTAACCATTTTATCCTTTTTGTTTATAGTCTTCTTGACTTCTAGGCCTTGTTTTATCTTAGATTTGGCCTCCTCATATGTTCCAAACCTTGGTTGTTTCTTATCAAAAGGCTCATTGATCAGTGCCTCAATTGCACTTGTATCTTGATCAATATTGATCTCATAGTCTAATGGTGCTAACCAAGTTGTCCTTGGTACAACTGGTTTGATATGTGTGTAGTCTGTGTCTACCATGAAACATATCTCATATTTGTGTTTTTCAACTAGTTGTTCAGGAATGCTATTTCTTTCCATCATCTTTTCCTTGAACTCAAGGAAGTATGTAGACATAACAGACTCAAAGTTGTCTCCTAATGACTTAATCAGTTTACTAATCTGTTGGGTTACCAGTTTGGTAGTGTCCCATACAACTTTCCCTATTGAAGGAAAGTATTCTTAAAAATATTAAAATGTACACATGGTAAGTGATCCAAACTTACATGTGTTTCTCTTTGCAGATCTGATTTTGATCATTTTCTCATCAAGTTGTTTCAATAGGATCTCACACAGATCCATCTAAATTCCATTTGTCACAATTTTATAAGTTGTGCTTACTGCTGTTGCAGAAATTTTGTTCATTCTGCTAGCTTGAAAGATTTTGTACCAAAAAAAACATGCACCAAATTTTAGCTCTTCCTCGGTGATTGTGTTCACTTTGAGACCTCTATTATCTCCTTCTGCATTGGTGAGTTTTGTAACTTCTTTCATGGATGGATGCTTGTGCTCCCTAGGATTGTCAGTTATCAGATAACTAGTGATAGCGTGAAGAACATCCTTGGTTATTTGTTTGGGCTGGTCTAGCCATAGTTTTCTTTTATGCATCCTACTCAAGACTAACCTAATCCATTCTATTTTGAATTCCCTCAAGAAATGTAGGGCATTGGTTAACCCTTTGACCTCCAAGTGTTTGTGCTCTTCTTTCAGCTTTCCTTCGGTATCACATAGCTTCTTGAAAGCTTCATCCATTTCAAGATCACCTAATTCTGCGATCTTGCAGTGAATATAAGAACTAATATCTTCTATGAGCAAAACCCTAGGTGGAATTTTTGAAAATGCACCGATTTCATCGGGTTTCGATGCAATCTCTGGGTAGATTTTATACTTCATTTCTACACATGTACTATTCTTGATCAGTTTCACCACATTCCTCTTATCATTCTTTATCTTAGTGGTTCTTGATGTGGTTTCCATTGTATTTCAAGTTTCTAGGGTATTCTTGAAATTAGGGCTTTCTTGATAAAACAATGACAGAGATCTTTTGGTGCCTTTGGTACTTACTTCAATTCGCAATAGTGATGAAGGATCTATTTTATATGTGCTGAATCAATCTGGAGACACTTCTGCTTTCTACTCTTCAATCACTTGGTTTTTGCTCTACTTTCTCTTCAAATTATAGGTGAAAAATGAAGTTGTCTTGTTGACTATTTATAGACTTTTTAACCTAAGTCTTTGTAATAAATGCTCAACAACTTGTTGGGACGTGAAGATGGGTTTCATCGGGAGGATATTTTAAATAATCATCGATGAACATGTAATGCTTTAGGGTAGTTGTTAAGTATTTTTATTTTACCGATGGATATCGGTATTTTGTCACGACAACTTCTGAACTTTGCTTTCTTACCAACGGGCGACGGGTTATATTGGTAATTTACCATTTTTACTAGTTGACCAAAAATTTATGGTAAGTGTAAACAAATCATTATTATGTTCATCGATGATTTTCAGTAAGTGTTTACTAACGGTGTTGCATTCTTAGATTTTTTATAAGTAAATTAATATGCTTCTTTGGTTCATGCAGATTTTGACTATCTATTAATTTGCATAATGGAACTGATGCAAAATATGACTTAGTATAATGTAGTTATATACTTACTTGTTCAACTTAAGTGGGGTTGGTGGTGTCACTAGATCCATTGGATGGGGTGTCACTATTTGCATTTCTTGGCCCAGCTTCATCATTGTTTGAAGCTTTTATCCACATTTTGTCTCTTTCCCTCTGGATATCTTTAATGGTACTCCCATTTGGATATGTTCTTGTTTCTGTCAATCGGTCTTTGCAGTCTTTCTTGAGATGACCAACTTTATGATAGTGTAAGCATGCCATTCCAGGCTTTGAATAGCCTCTAGACCTTTTGGTCCATGCTCTCATGCAGTTTGCAGCAATATGACCATATCTACCACATGCTATACATTTTTTCCAAGTGTTGTAATTCCATACATATTGATTATCGATTCTCTTTGGTTGATAAGGAACTTCTTTACCTTTTGGCTTCCATGCTTGTTTTTTCTTTTTCTAGTATTCTTCAGATGTGTGCCCATTCATCTTGCATGTAGGATAGTATTTTTCCATGTAGTTTTCCTTCTTTGGCTTTTCTATCTTGCTCTTGCATTAATAAGCCTTATGTCCTTTCTTGTTACATTTTTAACAGAATCCTATGAATGAAGATGTAGGTGTAGATTTAGTAGTACCTTTCATTTTACCTCTACATATATTTGATGTGTGCACTTTCTTTCCATAGTACTTACATGATAGATTTATTGGTCTTGGATTTTCATAGACATTCTTTGGATTTGATGATTCTCCATTTTCTGTAAAGCCTATACCGTTGTTGTTGTTGATTCTTCATTGTCCTTCAAGAAAGCCATCCATTCTTTTATTGCTTTCTTCAGCCTTTCTGATAATCTCATTATGTTGTTTCTAAATTCTAACCTCATGCTTTAGCTTTTAATTTTGTTTTCTTAGCTCACCGATAATCTGTATTCTTTCAATGAGTTCCACATTTGTTCTATTTGCTTCTTGACTCATAAGGATAATCTGATTTGTGAGATCATGGTGATGCTCAGCATGTCTTTGAATTTCCATTTCCTTTTCTTGTATTTTCTCTAAAATCTTCCTTCTATCATCAATAGCAAGTGTTCTCTCTATTTCAGCTTGTCGGGCATAACTCATCACATCAATCATTCTTACCATTTGGGTCTCTTGACTGATTTGCAGCATCTTTTTTTTCTCTGTCAGATGTTGATTGATATTCTTTAGATTTGTGACGTTATCTTCTGATATATCTAATGTATTACTCTCATTTGATCCTGAAGATTCAAGTAAATCTAGATTCTCTTCTTCTTGATAGTCTTTTTCATTATTCTAGGTAGCCATACCTTTTCTTTCATCTAGCAGTTCTCTCATCTTGATTCTTGCTTCTTTATACTGTTCATAGAACATCTGTATCTCAAGATTTTTGTTCTCAATATTCTTATCAAGTTTGTACTTCTCCATTGTAAGATCTTTTATCTTAAGCCTTTAAAATTTTCAAAGAATATACCACAACTCTAATACTAATTATTGGAATTAATGTGAAGTAGTACTGAGAGGGGAGGGGTGAATCATTACCTCTAAAACTTTTAACACCTTACACAATTCATCATTAGTAATTTTCAATTCTAATTTACCAACCATTACTGTTATTCTTTCTTATGTATATATTGTTTGTTTATAATATTTAATAGTTTTCTATCATTCATAGAAACATTCATGAAATTGATAAACACATAACACAAGATATGGTATCGCATAAAACTCTTGTTAGGAAGTAAAAACCGTAGTGGGGATGACACCCAAAAAAATTCACTATCTACAAAATGGAAGGGAGTTGGTTAAGGCTTACAATTTAATCACTTTTGATGATCTACCCTATTAAGAGTATTAAGGTGGAGACCTATTAAGATCTACTCTATTAAGAGATTTAGCTACACTGATTTAAGTGTGCACTCAATTATGAGATTTATAATAGGACGGTTAAGCCCACCTTTCTTGAAAGGATTTCATTAGTGTACTACACTTGTTAGAATGAGCACAAATATTGACCTGACTATATGCAATCTACTATTTCTGATTTATAGATTCATTAAAGCTTTTACAATAATAATATCACCTTAAGTGATTGATGAATACTTTTTCTCTGCTTGTCAGTAGCCTTTGTTCTATTCTGTTCTTGAAAACTGATTTGATTCTGTTTGTGTTCTTCTGGATGAATTCTCTGTCTAGTCTTTAGTTTCTCTCTGTGGCTACTATCTTCATTGATCAACTTATTTAATCAATGGATTGAGCATCTATTTATACAATTATTTGACCTATCTTGGAATTCATTTATTACAATGTTAACTCTTAGATCCAAAGTTTACAACTTGACCTTGATCTTTAGTTTGTATGTTTTAAAACAGTAAAACTAATTAAAACAATAAAAATTACATTGCTTCCTTTGCACATAATGGATATAAAAGCAAATCAAGAAGCTATAAATACAACTTCAGTGATTTATCTGACATGGAAAGTTAGATCCACTTTTTGCAAGATGTAATTGACTGTCGGTTCTTGGTCATCGGTTTGAAATTGCACTCTATCAGTGTTCCTTGACTGGATTGTTCATCGGGTTCCATATATCTATCAAGTTCCTCTCCTTGTTGTTCCATCGGGTAGCACTATTGTTACTCTTCGGGTATCTTTTACCTTTTTGTCATCGGATAACACTTAACAGTGTTTGTCGGGTAACCTTGGCATCAGATAGTGTTGTGTCCTGTCTGTCAGTGTAGAGTAAACCGATGGTGCAGATCATATTTTTGTCTAAGAATACTAATGGAAAAATATAATGCCTTTAGAAGAAGATGAAGAAAAAGAAAAGAAAAAATTCAACCACAATCATAAACAAGAATACAAAATAGGGGATGCTCTATTTTGAGCAAATTATGATAAAAAATTCTATTGTAGACCACAATTTTTATTACAGACATTAAAAAGAAATTTACACACCCTTTTTAAAAATGTATGTAAATGATCTTCAATATTCAAGTTTGATGTTCATCTTTCCTAGTATTGTATTTTGCACATAGAATGAAGTTATTAATAAGTTACCGTTGAATCTTTTGTCTCTTTGATGCCATCACACAACTTCATGATGTGAAATTTCTCTCTTGCATGTTAAAAGAAAATAATGTTTTGGGGATATGGAGTCTATGACAGTCTAAAAATGAATGATTTTGCAAAGGTATTATCATTATAAGAGTAAAAAAAAACAATTTACATGTACAATTGTTGTAGCAGTGTGTTGGAAAATTTGAATTCATTATAGCAGTTAGGAGAGCAGTTGGAAGATGAAGGAAATTGCTAGAAGCTAATGTAACTTGATGTAAAAGTAGTCAAAAACCTTGATTTGTCCTTTTGGATATGCTATAAATTGATGCAGGAGCATCCTGGGTGTAAGGGCAATCTTGCATCACCCAAAAATATTTCTGTTTGCTTTTCAATAAGGGCTATCTTGTTCAGAGCTTCTATTTATGGAAACTTGCTATTTTTAGTAAGTTGTTTATATGATCTTAGAATGTTCTGATTTCAGATGTGGAGGTTCATCTCAGTCTTATCAGCCTACTAGTAAAGTTTCATGGCTAGATCAGGTCTAGTTTTGAAGATATTAAAGATTTTTGGTATTGGCAGCATGGTACATAAACTTTGAGCTCAGTTTTGAAGGCTTTAGAGGCCCCAGATGAGGTCAAAAATTTGGGGGACAAGTGCTTGCGCTGGTCAAGCCTGTAGAGCACTTCGTGGCCTTTCTGGATTGGGGTCATAATAGTCAATTGGGTCAAGTGGCAATGACTTATGGTCTTCGGAAGTTGGGTCACCTGAAATGGTGGAAAATAATTTTTCTTCAAAATTTATGTTCAGGTTTCAAAAGTTATTTTGAGCTGACTATGATGTAATAAATTGTAAAATAAAATAATTCTAAGTTTGGTCGGCCCTATGGGATAAATTTCTGGAACCTTCTCATGCGGTGGAAATTGCCTATATAAAGAAGGCCCGTAGTGTTGTCTAGGGCAGTTCTGGGTAGATCTAGGTAATAATTTGAGGCTTTGTCCTATAGAATATTGTAAGGGGAATGCCCATGTGGCTCTGCATATTGTAATTTTGAAAGTTTGTAATTCCACATTTGTGGAGATAATAAGAAGCCCATTTTTTGTTCTTGCAAATTGTTGTTGCTTCTCTGTTTCTGTTATGTGTTTGTGGCATTAAGGGGAGCACGCTTCATCATAAATGCACTAAAGGTTGTTCCTTAGCTTGCATATATCAAATTTGTGTTTCAAAAGTGATAGAAAAGTGTTTACACTAATGGGGTATATTGAGTAAGAAGCTGTAATATTGTTGCTTGTCTTGGATGGCTCTAAAACTTAAATTTTTTACTATGAAAAGAGTGAAAATACTAGCTTGGTTTGATGCATCCAAGAAGCTTAATTTAATGTGAGTATAAAGTGAAGAGTTGTACTAAAATAGGAAAAATCCAATTCTTTGATTATTGCCTCTCTATCCTTAGATACCTGGGGTTATTTGGGAACTCAATTTGTTTTCACTCCATTCTTTGATAACCAATTAAAAATTTCTACTTTGATCCTTAGTGATTTTTTTCTACCTTGGCAACAGAAAGTGGAAGTTTCTTAATGTTGATGCTAGGTAGATGTTTCTCCTCTTTAGGCCAAGTGGAGATTTTTTTAAATTAATGCCAACTAAAACTTCAACAACTTATGGTAGGCAAATATTTTTCTAATTATTTTCCAAGAAGTGGAAGATTTAATTTTATCCTTCCATTAAGTGAACTTTTGGACTTTAGAATGACAAGTAAATACCAGTTTACAGATCCATTTGAATGTATATAATAGTTTTTAGGTCTCTTACAATTTATAAGTGTTGTTACAGGTAAGACATGTACAAGAAACACAAAGAAATCATCTAAACTAGCCGATAAATCCCTCCCAAATGTCAAACATTATAACTTTAATGAGTAGTGCTACATGTTTGAATCACTTAATCTTGTTGATAACAGGGTATTGAACATGTTTGTTAGGACTGAAATGACTCAGTAAAAATTCTAGGTTGTTGATATACTCTAGAATGATAGTATATCTACCAAAGTTTCTTCAACCAAATATAAAAACATGACAAAGAATCACACCCAGACTATTGCAGGTCTGATATGAAGCTATTATAGGCTATAATGGAAACCAAAATTCATCAAATTGCCTCCCAAACCTGAAAGGAACACCTTCCAAGGTTGTAAACTAACTTAACACCCTCAATAGAACAAGACACCATCAAATTGACAATTCTACAAGAAGTATGCCTTGTATTCACTCTGTTTCTTTCATCTCCTAGTTTGTATTATGTTTTCTTTGTTTTTTTCCTCTAAAGGTTTGCACTATTCATGATTTTTTTTATGATTTTTTTGTTCAACATTTTAGATCACACAAAACCAGTTCATTCCATTCACACAACCATTTCACATCATTCACCAAACCACTTCATTTTGTTCTCTATCTAGTTAATTTTTTCTCTGTTTGCACTCTGTATGTTTTTGTTGTTGTAATTTTTCAACACTCCTACGCACAAAGTTTTTGATTAAGGTAAAAACAAGTTTTGAAAGGACCCCAAAACCTTTTACAAAAGACTAGAGATAAGAATCATAAGCCCAATACAAACATAGAAGTCGTGCAATGAAAAAAAGGCAGGACCCCGACAAACACCCAAGCCCAAAATAGGAAAGAAAAGAACTACAAAAAAAAATGCACAGTTTCCAACACAATTTCTAGCACAACTTCCAGCAGAATTTCCAGAACTAAAGAAAAGACACTACATCATACTTTGGTAGGCTTCTTCTTCCTCCTACATTTCTTCTATGTTGTCAATGGACTCCTTTAGCTCTATCATCTCTTTTGGGATCTCCGAGATTTTCCTTTTAAGGCCACTACGGGTTCTTGACCCTGGGCCCGAGCTTCCTCCCTTTTCATCAATGGTAATTATTGTATTTTCTAGAAGACTTCTTTCTAGGTAAGCATATAAAAATTTTAGGTTCTGAACTAAAACCTTAAGCCCTTCATTGTTGTGTTTGAGAATGACACATATCACGTGCCCATTGTGACTAATTTGCTTTTTCATATCTTGCATCTTTTCTTCCATAATAGCGTTAACTCTAGCAGTGAGCTCCTCATCTCTGTTGCTATTATTTACCTTAATCATTAGGTCCTTCTCCATTTCCTCAACCTTGGACTTAAAAGGCTCCATAGCTACCTGCATCTCAGTCAATTGCTACTTCATAATCTTCATCTCCTCACTGAGCCAGTCTTCCATACTCACCCCATAGTCCTCTTTGATTTTCAAAATTCTATCATCAATATCAAAACCAACCATTTCAAGGCCCATTCTTTGTTTCTTTTTATTCCTATTATCAGCCTTCAAGATCCTCTGCTCATTTTGATCCTCCTTGCCCTTGTAATCATTATTTTTCTCTTCCTTATCATCTCCCTCTTTTTCATCTCCCTCAATTTCCATCTCTTGGTTTCCTACATCATTACCCCTGCCCTCATCATCTGTCATAGTTATTTCCTCCTCGTCTGTCTGAAAGTCCTCCTTACTCAGCTGATCTTCTTTTTCCCTTACTAGAATCTCATCGTTTGTCTCACAAACTTCATGATCAGTCACAAGCATTTCCTCCTTTTCTTCGTTCTGGATCTCTTCATCATTACCCTGATTATTTAGGTTTTCATCATCCATCTTCTCCTACCTTTCCAAGTTCACCTTATTTTTGGTTCTAACCCTTTTCTTCAAACTCTATTTTTTTCCAGCTTTGCATGCCTAGCATTCTCTTTTACCCTTTTGGGGATAGGCTCCAGGACTTGATTATAGGCATATTCTGATATCAATAGAATAAGCCCCACATAGAGCACTAGGTTACTTGATTTTTTTCTATGCTCCATCATGCTATTATGCAATGAGCTCAGAAGATAAAAAGGAAATGAAACCTTTTTATTGTGCCTAAAATGATTAGCCAGGACAAAGTGGAGATTATAAATTTTGGGGTATCTACCATCCAATGTAAAATACTCGATCATCACTGTAAGAATCTTCGCCCAGTGGGATTTAATTTTTTTTATATCAACATAATCCCCCATCCCTTTTCTTAAAAGGGCCTCTTCTTCTTCTATTTGCAGAAATATTTTGAATGCTTGATTCCTAGCCCTCTTATTGTCCCTATAAAATTTCATTCCCTTGTAAGAAAAGCCCATGATTTCAGAGATAACCCTCATAGGTAGAGTGAAATATTTCCCCCATAGGTTAACCTTCCCATCCTTCCAACCCTCTGCAAATTTTTTTGTTATCTCCATATCCCAACCATGGAGATTCTCCAGATATTGGGATATGCCTCTCTTCTTCAACCTCTTCCAAACCTTCTTCTTCTGTTTCCATTTGGTACAGTCTATCGGCTCCTCCCTCTTCACACCTCCCCCCATAATGATTGATGTGTTCTAAAAATGAAGATACTTAGAAGTCTGGAGCACAATACCCTGGAAAGCTTTACTATAGTGATTATTCAGATTCAAAATGCTCATTAACACCCATAATCCATGTGGGGTCACAGTCTTCATTAATCTTGTTTCCTTCGAATGATAGCTCACATCACATTTCATCATTATTGATGACATCATCATTAATTATGTTTATTAATCACTCCTTCAATATTTTTAATCCTATCGTACCTGATAAGACTAATAATCTTCATTTTAAGATCCACTTCACCTCTCTATGATTGCTTGACATCAGTTTGTACACCCACGTTAGCTAAGCCATCCACCATCTTACTACCTTCCCTAAAAATGTGGGATATATGATAATCTTTGAAAGTGGGCATAATAGATTTAATTTTTTCAATGATATGGCTGATAGTTCATGAAGCTTCATGATTGCCTTTAATGCAATTTATTATGTTAAGAGAGTCTCCCTCCACCCAAAGTTTAGAAAATCCAATGTCTTTGGCCAGCATAACCACGTGAAGGGCAGCCATGTCTTCCACCATATGCTTAGTCTGAACTCCCAGCGGGGCAGCAATAACTCCTAGACAATTACCAGTAGGGTCCCTTATAATAGCTCCCACTCTAGCTTTCCCCGGATTCCCTTTATCTGCGCCGTCAAAATTACCTTTGACCCAGCCACTCAGAGGAGCACTCCATCTGCTATTTTCCCTCAAGTTTAATTTATTATCTTTTTGCAACTGAGAATTCATAATTATATCAATGATACATAAAGAGTTCTTGCAAGGGGAGTTGCTAGGGAGCTGATTTTTAAAATTTTCCAGCAAACTTCTACATATACTATTTGCCACAATTTGATAGGATGAGATTTTTTCTCTGAATATTCTATTTTTTCTTTCCTTCCAGATTATCCAAGTAAAGTGGGGTAGAACTAGCTTCCAAATATCTTTGAATTATTTACCCTTAAGGGGGCAATGCCATTTTTTAACCATATCCTAGAAGTTATTAGGTTTAACCCAATCCAGGTTGAAGAAGTTGAAAACATAATTCCAAACTTTACAAGAGTAAGAACAATGAATCATAAGATGGTTATAGTTTTTAGCTTTAGAGCAGCAAAGAATACATCTGTTAGGCATACTGAAAGCCCTTTTGCAAAGATTGTCCACTGTAAGAATTTTGTTCAGAACAAGGAGCCAAAAGAACATATTAATTTTGGAAATAAGATTGTTATTCCATACCTGACAACTAAGAGAGTGATTTTCCTTTGGGAAAAGAAGGGTAGAAGTAGAAGAGACAAAAAAATTTCCATTAGCCTCCACCCCCCAAATCAAAGTGTCATGTTTGTTTTCTCTAGCAAACCAGGGTGTAAGAAACATATTGACCCGATTGAGAGAAGCATCAAAGAAGCTAAGGTCCACCCATTTATCATTTATCCAATAATCTAAAACCTTCTCTCCAACAATTTATTTACAGTCCAGAATTGCTAGCATCCATTCCTGCTTATCACTAAGGGATTCTGCCTTCAGCCATTTATCTGTCTAGAAGTTGATTTTCCTGCCATTTCCCAACTTCCATCTTATCCATTTTCTGATCAAATCCCTACCTTTCTTGATACTATTCTAGATGAAAGAACCATTGATATCTGAGGGTTCCTAAGAACTTCCTACAAAGAAGTTAAATGGTATTTTCTCTTGATGATGGCATTCCATTCCTTCTCCTCTTCAAAGATTCTCTAGCATTTTTTTTCCAGCAAGGCCTTATTTGTATTTTTAATGCTTTTGATACCAAGCCCACCCCACTTCTTTGGTTTACACACCACCTCCTAGGCCACAAGACTTACCCTCTTCTTCTCTTCCACTCAAGACCAAAGAAATTTTTTCTAAATTTTTTCAATGAAGTTTGTGTATTTCTGAGGGATTTTGAAGAGAATGAGCACATAGACTGGAAGATTTTGGAGAGTAGATTTCAAAAGCTAAACTTTTCCATCTTGGCTAAGAGTAGATCCTTTCCAACCTTCCAGCTTATTATGGAAATGGGCATGGATACCATTCCAAAAAGCATCATTAGATTTATGGCAAAGAGGGAGACCCAAATAGGTTGAGGGAAGATTCCCTATCTTGCAACCCAAAATAGAAGAGATTTTCCTTTGTCTTTCTTCAGGCATATTAAAGAAAAAAAGAGAACTCTTCTCCCACTTAATAGATTGAACTGAAGCATTAGTATAAATTTGTAGGGCCTTTTTCATGTTCCTAGCTTCCACCACAGAGGCCTCCCCCATCATAATAGTGTCATCCATGAATTGCTCATGAGAACAATTATGCAGAGCCGAGGAAGGTTGGAGACCTAAAATTTGACCTAACAAGACCAAACTATTAATGGTTCTCCCAAGACTTTATGCCATTATAGAAAAGAGAATAGGAGAAATGGGATCATCTTGTCTAAGACCTCTTGTTGGGTGGAAGAAGATGGACGAACCTCCATTTACTAGCACCGACGAAGGCAACGTAGTAACCAATTGCATTATGATTCTTATGACGTCTTTATCAAATCCAAAGGAACTTAGGATTTTTGACAAGAAAGACCAATCCACTCTGTCATATGATTTAGATAGGTCCAATTTCATCAAGAAGCCCTATTTTTTAGAGGTTTGAAGGGAGTGAATATTCTCATGCACTGCCATAATTGAGTCTAGAATTTGTTTTCTAGGAACAAACCCATTCTATTGAGAAGAGATAAGATTAGGCAAAATTCTCAATATTCTGGACGTCATGACCTTCGAGATGGTTTTATAAAGGGAGTTGCAAATACTTATGGGTCTAAAGCCATCAACCGTGTCTGCTCCAGGTTTTTTAGGAATGAGAGCTATAAAATTTGAATTAATTTCCTTGAGAATAGATTTTGTTCCAAGGAATTCTTTAACTGCAGAACAAACATTTTTCCCAGTAATGCTCCATAACTACTAGAAGAAAAACATTTGAAACCCATTTGGACCTAGGGATTTCTCTCGTTCAAAAGAGAAGACTACCTTCTTAATTTCTGTATCTGAGGGGATAGCATTTAGGAGAGCATTGGCAGCATGATCCAAAATGCAAGGAATAGAAACAAGAATATTCCTTTGGTCTTCAGAATTAAGCTTTTGATCTTTAGATAGTAAGGATGAAAAATATCCCACCATTTCTTCCCTTATTTCTTCTTCTTTGGTTATTTTTCCATTCCTATTAGACAATGAATGAATTCTATTAATTGCCTTATGTTTTAGAGTAGAGAGATGGAAGAATATGGTATTCTTATCTCCTGCTTTTAACCAAAGAGATCTGGATCTCTATCTCCAAAAAGTCTCCTCTTTAGCTTTGATATTATGAAAGTCAGCAAGAGCAACATTCTCTTGAGTTCTCAGATTTTAAGATAAGCCATTCCTTTGAATTTCCTCTTGGATATCTTTTAGTTCCCTTTGGATTTGAAAATGTCACCATAGATGTGCTTATTCAAACTTTTAATATTATCTTTAACATTAGCCAATTTCTTCACCCTTTAAACATAGTTTTCCCTTCCATGTCAATATTCCACTAGTCCCTGATTTTATTTTCCATGTCAAGATGATCTAGCCACATCTTCTCGTATCTAAAAGGAGAATTTCCTTTTCTAGTGAATAGAGTAACATTAAAGGAATAGGGAAATGATTTGAGCCTATTCTAGTAAGGGAAGAAAGGGCACAAGAGAACTTGGTGTACCATTCTGGATTAATCAGTACCCTATCCAGCTTAACTTGTATCAAGTCCTCTCCCACCCTACAGTTAGACTAAGTATAGTTGATCCCTTTCAAATCTACATCTAGCAATCCTTCATTGATTATGAAGTCCATAAAATTGACTCTGCTTTCCACTTGAGCTAAATTTATACCCTTTTTATCTTCCTGCTTAAGAGGGGTATTAAAGTCTCCCATAATGAGAAAGTTGTTATGCTTTCTACCTTCTATCTGATCATGCAGATTATTACAAAGCTTTAGTCTTCCTGTCTTGGTGTTTGGAGCATAAACATTTATTAAATTCCAAGAGAAGTTGTTCTCTAAAATCCCAAGTTTAGCAACAATGAAGTTTTTATCCTCTTTAAGAAGCTGACAGTCAAAACAAAATTGGTTCTAGAAGATGGCCAGTCCTCTAGACACCCCTTCCTAGCTACTACCAAAGCACTTCCCATTTTTAACCAACTTCATACTTTCTATTTTTTCTTTGCTCATTTTAGTTTCTTGAATCAAAAGAATATTAGGTTTAGAATCTCTAAGTTCCTAACAACATCTTGCTTATAAGGACTATTGAGTCCTCAAATATTCCATGAGATAATATTCATTTAAGGATTGGGGTACAAACCTGATGGATAGTGAGTTGTTTTCCATCAACAATATTTTTTTTTCTTCCTCTTCCCTTTGATTTTTCTCTGATTTTCTTCCTTTTTCTTGTTTTGGAGTTCCTATGTCTTCTTTCTACTGTCTTGTTAGGACTCCTATTTTTTGGCCTCCTTCCTTAGTATTCAATTTCTCCATTAAAGAACTCTCAACTTTCTTTCCTGAGCTTATGTTCATTTCAAAAGCAAGGTGGTTTCCATCGGGGGATTTTGGGATTTTTTTGCTTCATCCCTTCTTTGAGTGTCCCATGGTTGACCAGGTTTTTTACTCTACTTCTTCCTCCTTTTTCTTTTGTTTCTCATTCTAGTTCTGATCTGCTAGAGAATATACAATCCTTTCCCTGATTGGGTCGGTTGTCTTCTTCTATTTTTCCTTTGACCATTGTTTTTCTATATCTGCCAGATCTTCCTCTTCTTCTAGGTACCTTTCTTTTTCTTCTCCTTTAGATGGAGTAACATTATCATATTTTCTTGAGTTGATTAGTTTGGTTTCAACCATGATAATATCCCCTCTTTATTTTGTTATCTTACTTGAATTTTCTTTAGGTACTTGCATCACCTTTACTTGGATTGCTTCCCCTTTTTGCTCCTGCTAGATTATCTCATTTGATTTTTCATTCATGTTTTCTTCCATTTCATCCTTATTTCCTTCCAGCATGATCGGGGTGACCTTCATTTCCTCCATTTTTCTCTTCCACTCCATTCTCTGACCTTTTGTTTGCTCCTGATCCTTCTTCTTTTCCTTTTGGGCCTTCTGGGGGCAATGTTTAGCCTAATGACTAGATTTATTACAAATAAAACAAGTGAAGGGCATCAATTCATATTCAATCTCTTGATTCCAAATCCATAGTTTAGATTTTAGAGTTATTACTTAAGGAAGGTCGACATTTTGTTGAATATTTACACAAATTCTTGCATAAACTTGTCTAGTTCTAGCTTCAGTCATGGGATCTATTGATAAAAGTTCCCCAAAAGAACCTGGAATAACAATTAAAATATCTTCATGCTAATATTCCAAAGGCATCCCAGGAAGACGGATCCAAAATAGTGCGTCAGTGAAAAATATTTCATTATAGTCTAGGCTTGTTGTCCATTTTTGCAGAGAAAGGGAAGATTTTCCAAGGTCCCCAACACATGAATTTTGAAAGGTCTTCCCCATTAGAAAAAAAACAAAGGAGAAAAAACCTTTTGGCATGGCCACTACATCAACTTGACCTTTCAGCCTCCATTTTTTATTCACAAAGGATCTAACTAGGTCTATATTTGGTCTAGGGCCTAGAAATTTTCCTACCAAAGTAGAGGCCATGATAGAGACTGTGTGGTCAACTAACTGATCTGGTATTTGAATACCAACCTTGCCTTTCAATGGATTAGACAAAATATCCATTTTAGGGAATATGGACTTACTTGAGGGTTTTATGCCAAGGAAACCCACCCATTTTCCTTTCCACTGATTAACAGAGAGATCATGTGACTTACCTTGAGATGATTCTCCACACCATTTGAATTTTTTTAATTTTTTTAATTTTTTGCCTCTGGTCCCATTTCTGACCCATTTTCCCCGCTAGAAAGAACCACCATTGATCCTCCAACTTTTTTTTCTGATCTGACAGCACTCTTTTCACCTTCTATTATTGATCCTTCAGCAGATCCCTCAGCTCCCAGCTTCCCTCCAGTTTCAAAATTCAAAATTTGAACTCCTGCCTTCTCTCCTCCTCCTCCTCCTCCCTCCCTCTAATGCTCCATGTTTGTCTACTAGAGCCTAGGTACAAATTTGTTAACTATCGACATGGATAAAAAGATATGCAATGGACAAATAAAAAAGAACCTTGTATTGATTGTGTATAGTTAGCAAACTCTAACTCTAGTGTTGTGGAGAATCACAATGTCTATTTTGGTAGTTGTAAATGTGCTTGTGTGCATTTCTTAATTTATTACAGGTTTTGGCATATGATTTGTGACACAATATATTCCAGTAGAAGGAAATGTTGGTTGTATTTCCAGTTTTTATATTTTGCCTTAAAATTTATTTTCCCAGTGGTTATTCTTGCCTGAAAATGTCAAAAACATGTCCAGTGCATTACTAGAATTCCTTGCAAATTGTCATCTCCAAGCTGTAAAGTGATAGAAATCAAGAAAACCCTAAGTCTAGGGTCATAACCTATTCAAAAATACAAAAAAAACTAAATTTTCTTGGTTGTGTTCTATTTTGAAGTTACTTTATCAGGTAACTTAAGTCTTTTATGCCATGTGATCTATTTCATGTTTAAAGAGTTAGTCGCATGATCTTATAAGCCTTGCCAAATATTCCTTTTTGTTACGAGACTTGGCGCAAGGTTTTTGGGGGCATAGTCTCGAAAAGGAAAGAATATGCTTAATAAGATTATGAGATTTAATGCTGACAGTTGATCTTTAGATTGATCCTATGGTAGTTGGGAAGTCTCCATATAAATTGAAGAGTTAAGAAATCTTTCCACGATTTTGAAGTCCTTTGGTCACAAAGTCTCACAAATTTCACCAGAGCTAAGTCATGGTTACCATATTTCATTAGTCACGAGATCTTGTAAGATATCAAGGGTTAATTTGAAGATCATCAGACTTAGCAAAAACCGTCAGATTCAAAGAGAAGAAATCCAATGGACAACGTTTAATGATAGAATGAAAGAACAGATGAGTGAAAAGTATCTAGACTTAACGCAGACCGTCTGATTAAAATTAGATCTAAAGGTGGTCGTGAAGTCTTAGAAGAATTTTCCAAATTACATAAAGATAATGAGATTAAACACTGATGGTAGATTTAAAAGTATATCTCATGGTGCGTGTTTAATCTCTTGAAGGAACTATAGTTAAGGAAACCTTTCAGCAACTTCGGTTTCACTCAGTCACCAAGTCTCTAAACAGAATCATTGTTAAGTCAAAGATAGGTTGGAGTTGTAAAGTTCAAATGAATGAATTTGGATCGTAGATCGAGTGAAGATCAGAAGGTTGGAATTAAGTCACTAAAAGAAGTTTAAAAGTCAGAAATTTCCTAGCAATAAAGAGACAAAGCATAAGATTGAGACATGTGGTTATGTCATGCAAAAATCCTGTGGTAGTCGTGAAGTATTTAAGAAAATTCAAAGTTAAACAATCTATTTGGAGACAAAGAGACAAGCTATGGTTGTGAAGTCTAATAAAAAATTAGGGTTTTAAGTTAAGGATTGGAGATTTCACTCAAACTGTTAGATTAAGTCTGATCTAATGGTGTTCGCATAGTCTCTAAGAAAATTCACAAAAGGTCAAATCTTTCAGCAATTTGATTTCATGTATTCACATAGTCTCTTAAAGGAAAAAGGATAAGTTGAGATAAAGGCATGGATAATCTCAAGTGATCTTGACCATTGATGGAGAAGTAGATCTCATGGTGTGTGTTAAGTCTCAAAAAGAAACCTGAGTTAGGGTTAACTCTCAGCAACAAGGAGACAAGTCAATCGCATGGTTGCCAAATAAACTGGAGTAAGAGTAGGGTAAAGATGTAAGGTTTTCTTCCACTCCATGATGTATAATGGCTATCCAATGAAAAAAAAAGGGTTATGACAATGTGTTTTAAAGTATGTTGAGTTGTAACTATTCAAGCCAATCAGATTTAATGGTTTATTCAAAATTGATCACCTATCAACCTCAGATGCCATGGCTAGGTGAAAATTGATTTCAATGCATGCATGAGTAATGGCGGAAGTGACTAACTAGAATTTTCATTATTTCAAATCAAATGGTGCATTGATTTCCCATGAATAAGTAAGTTTTTCCATGTTCATTTTAGATCACCAAGTTTTTAGAAATCCTCGGAAAAGAAGAGTTGTGTGAATTTTAGAGAAAATTGTAGTAAAAATGCTCGTCTTTCAGAAAAATAGAGTTGTTTCAGAGGGAATTCAAAAAATAGAGAAGATGAGAAGATCGGTTATGACTGGAGCTTCGACTAGTGGGGAAAATAAGGAAGCTGAGGATGATCAAAAAGGGAAAAGAAATTACTCAGAGGAATTTATGACTTTATTGCCTAATTCCAGCCAAAGAAAAAAGGCAAATGATGATTTCCTTGGTGATGATATGTCATTCATTAGAGATGCTAAAACTCTCAGTTCCTCTGGTTATTCACTTTTTAATTATTTATACAATAATAGTGATGAATCTATTCCCATCTCAAACCCATGGAATTGTGGGCTAGCTAGGTTGGTAGTACCAGATGTGTTTGTAGATGTGGATTTGATACTTGAGATGGCCAGTAGATATGACGTCCTATTTAAAACCATCAAGAAAGACAATGGAACTTCCCTAGTAACCCTTGATAGGGCATCATTCATGAAATAATTTAATATGTAATACCCCTTCTCAATAGAGATTAACTTGAAAGCACTAGAGGCTAGATATGTTAGCGAATCCTTTGTTGTGTCCAGATTAATTCAGGATCATGTGCCCAAAAGGATGAAGAATTGCATAGCAGCTATGCCAGGTAATTTTCCCTAATTCTACAAAGATCTCAATTTTATATGAAGTACATTTCCTATGCATTGTGTAGAATATTAGGAGTGGATGGGGGTGCTAAGAGAATAGGTTCAGATATTCTGATGATTTTCCTGGATATGCAAAGTCTGCATGTTAGCACAAACTATGACTACATCTAGTATGTTATAGATGCAATGCATCAAGGATTTGTGGATATTCACAAGAAGGAGAAAGTCCCTAAATTCATGCAATATTATTTGTTGATGCATCTAATTTTGTTTTACAATTTTCCTATCATGGATGTGCATAATTTGAGACCTAAAAGGTTCCACCAAGGTCAGAGAAACCCTGTAAAATTCAGGTTGAAAGTATGGAACTATACAACAAGGAAGAATGAATTCTATGCATTCCAAAATTGGATGGTGTATCCAATTCTTAGGTGTTTAGGAGTTAATAGGACTATATTGCCAACTAAAGTATTACAGATGTTGAGGCCTTGTCAATTTGTAGATAAATGGCCAGGACACCATAATTGGGGGGATTTTTATTATGAAAATAATTTTACTGTGATAAGAGTTTATGGTTGCACCCACCCACCACATGTTCTCCCATTTCATGTGCCACCAAGGATATATTTCATGGAATTCATCTGGTAGTTGATGTTAATTGATAAGGAGCACCTGGCTCTGCATAGAAAAGGTACTTTTACTCCCCGATAATTCAAAGTTTACAAATTTACAATTGGTAAGAGGGATTTGAATTTAGTGAATAGTTGGTTAGGTCATTATAGGATGAATGTAGCCCTGTATAGGTACATTGACATAGAAGGTTTTATTATGAGTGCAAAGAAACTTTTGACAACAACTATTCCCAATACAAAATAACATGAGCATTGTATGGAGGAAGATCTCATAAGAAACATGTTGGATGATGAAGAGATTAAAAGAAGAGCAGACATGTTCAATGAATTGATGGGTTTGGAATGAAAAGTCAAGAGGAAAGGGATTCCTTTTGGGGGTTACTTCCAAGATGTGCCATACTTGCAAAGACTAGACAAGATGATAGAGTCTTATAACACATTATGTAAATAGCTTTAGGATTTGATCGAAGATAAGGATAGAAGGCATAAAAAGAACTAACATTAAACAATTTCTGGATTTGATTGTGTTATGAATTTTTAGCATCAACGTTTCGAATCACACTCTGTGATCCATCATCAGGATGATCAATAAGAGAGCACAGGAAAAATGAATCACACTTTTATTTTTGTTTTTTATTATTTTCTTTGTGCATTGTGCCCTCTTTCCTTCCACCCCTTCCCCTCTTTTAACCTGGTCAGGTCTGCAACTGTTTTCATTTTTCCTGTGCTCTCTTATTGATCATCCTGATGATGGATCATGGAGTGTGATTCAAAAAGTTGATGCTAAAAATTCATAACACAATCAAATCCAGAAATTGTTTACTGTTACTTTCATGGATTGTGGAAATATTTTCTCTTTGATAAAAAGAACTCTTCATTAGAATATGAAGAAGACAATGACGAAGGATATTCAATTCCTAGCCCTCCTCCCATGAATCAGCCACATGCCATGGAACAAGCAACATAAGAAAATGTAATAATGGATCTTACAAAGGAACCTGATACTGATGTTGCTGATGAGCCCCCATTCAAAATATAGAAAGTACAATTAGGGGAGCAATTTTATGTGAGAAGACAAGGAAAGAAAAAGGATCAAATAGGTGCTCTGATCACTGGTGATAGAACCTATGAGCATCAGCTAAGGAAGAATATTAGAGAAGGAAAAAAGATCCAAAAGGATGATGAAGATGAGATTGAATTACCTCTTCAATTATGCCCAAATGAAAGATTGTTTCATAAGGAGAAATTTTTAAATGATGATGAATTCATAAAGATAGAGGAATTCAAAAACTTTCTCATTTGGAACAAATAGCAATAGGTTGCATAACAGCTACAAATTACTGAACGTAATCCACCACCCAATGAAATCTTGCAAGCCCTATAGGATTATGATCCAGAGACAAAAGATATGACACTCGAAGAGGCTAGAAAATTGGTTAAGGCTAGTGGCATGTTACTAGTACCAGGATGGGATCTTGCATCAACCTTTATTATTCATCAAATAAAAAGGCAACCTAATATTAATTTGTCATCGAAGACACAGGTTGGTGATATGATTAGAGGATTTGGATACAATCCAAAAATCCCAAGCTTTAGCAATGTGGAGTTTAGCTCCAAAAAATTAGAATTCTTTTCTGATTAATAAACAAGAACAAATGGATGGTGATGAGATTATCTGGTCCATTCATAATACAGGATATTTGGAGAAATCTCAGGTTCTTACTCATTTTTCTCATTTGAATCAGGATAAAGATGAAAAATGTCCCAAAGATATGAAAAATTGTTTAATGAATCAAGTTCTATAGCAAAGGACATGGATTTAGGCCAGATAAAGATCAGTGCATTAGAAAATCTTGTGGAAAAGTTGACTCATAAGTTACAAGAAATGCCCGAGGTAGTTCCTACCTCACCCAAACAGGTTGCAGATGTAGAAGCTTAGACTGAGGAAGTAGGGGATGTTGCAGAAATAGAGAAAGCAACCACAGAGCATAATAAAGTTATTTTGGAAGCCCTGATGCAAATCTTACAGCATAGGATTAGTGTCTTGAAGGACAAAGTTGACTTAGTACACAATGCATATAGAAAGTTGTCTAGCCTACAAGTAGAGGTAAATAATTATGTGTCAACTTTAAATCCTTATTTTGCAACATGGTCAGTTAGGACTCAACTTTTTGAAAGGTTAGCATCTTTGCAACCACTTAGGGTAGACCTCCTGAAAATTGTGTGGCAAGTGGGAGAAGAAATAGATAAGATTAGTGTTACCTTGTATTTCTTTAAAGGGAAGGCAAATTAGATAGAAGCCAAAATTAATATGCTTGGCCTAGAATATAATAGGTTTATTCCTCCAATAAAGGGAGATGATGATCAAATCAAGCTAATAGAAGTATGGAAAGGTGATTTTGACACCTTATTTCCTAATAGAGAGGCATTTATTTCAGGAAATGGTGACTTGCACATGGAGAGGTTCAACAAGATTTTAGATGAGAGCTTCAAAGCTGAAACAAACTTTAATAAGTTTTTAACTGATGGCAAGATGATAAAAAATGCCAGATGGGAAAGACAAAGGGAACAACTTCAAAGGACTCAAATTTTTAACTAGCATGTAGAGGAAGAGGTAGCACCATGAGATATCCTTACAAAGCCCAAGAAAAATAAGCCTGTGATAGCTGACCTTGATATCATGGATGAAGAGTAGAAGGGCACTTGGCACCTGATCTTCAAGTACATGGAGGATAATTATCATAAAGACTAGTGTAAGTTAGCTTGAAATGGAGCTTAGTAGATATCATTATAACTACATGAATTTATCTAGAATATCAATAGATAGAGGTGCCAACTATTGAATATTGAAGGTCAAATTTGATTGCCAACAAGTTTTGTCTTCCCACCATTCAGAGGGTTAACTATAAATTTTGTCTTCTAATAACAATTAGGGTTAGCTTAGCCATCTAAGGCTTGTTACATCCTTGATTATTATGGATTCCAAGATGTCTAATTTTCCCTATATATAGCAAGTAGCAAGATATTGTAAAGGATGGTAAAATCAAAATTGCAAGGTAGGATTTTCAATTGTGTCTAAGTTTTCAAAAGGTTTTCAGTCTATTTGAATGTATTGAATCATAATACTATTAATAAAATACAATGGAATTTCTTGTTTCAGATCTCTAATGTCTTTTTACATTTATATTTCAGCTCTTGTATGTTTAATTTGTAAGACATTTTAAATGTACCAGTTATAAGGTAACTCTTTTATTATTTGTGAGTTTCTTTCAAGGATAGTTTAAACGTTGCAAATAGTTCCTGAGGGTTAGGGTTTTGTGCAAGAATCTGATATAGAGGTGTGAGACTGAGAGGATAGTTTGTGAGGCATTCTATCTAGGATTTAATTTGTATTCTAGTTAATTGTTTTCCTTGTGAATGTATGTTCCATTATGACTCTTTTCCTGGGATTAGGCACTAGTCAATTTTTTGACAAGTAGTTCTTATCATCAATAAATCAATTACAAACAAAATCTTTTATTTTATTTATTATGAATATATGTGTCTAGTTAACTATATTGAGTAACACAATTCATCATGGTGATTCCTTGAAGAGAGAATCAGTAGGTTATCCTTCCTAAGTTCCTAAGTCTAGTAATATAAAAAGAAGGATGAATGTCCTTATTAGATTGATAATAGTTCTTGTTAAGTTTATTGTTTAGCTTGTTAAGCTCTGCATAAGGTTAATGATGTTCATCAATAGGATGTGTTGTCAACTGTTGTAGTTCAAGACATGAGTGAATCATTTTTTCCACAGTTTGGTTTACTGAGAATCAGTAATCTATGAAAGGTACACCCACTTGGGTTTGTGGAGCCTGAAGTGTAGAAGGATTATATCCTTGTTAATTAGCCTTTTCCATGTATGAATCTAGAATTGGGAGTCTGAGAGTCAAGCTTGATAAGCTATATAGTGATTACACAAGAAAAAGTGCTAACATGAAAGAGATTTATAATCCTTATCAAAATTAATTTTGTAGCTAGATGTTTTGGAAACCTTCTCCTAAACTTTAATAAGGTAGCTTTCAGAACCATTTCCTTTTTCTCTCCATCCATTTCATTCTTTTCTCTATTTGCATTATATAATCTTATAGTAATAATGATGATAAAAAAAAAAGGTCACATGAAGTACCATAACTCTCTTATATGGCCAGAATAGAATTTTTTCAAAGGGGATTTTAATATTTTTAGGTGGATGCGGCTTTTGTACCCATAGGATGGATTTGTTTAAAAGGCCAAAAGAAAATGCACAACCTTCACTAACATCTTCATACCCATGCACAATGGGATATTTGGATAGATTTCATTGAAATTTCCCTCTTGTTTGCAAAAAAATGGGAGCAGTAAAAAAGGGTATGGATTCCATTGAAATGCACAAGAAAATAACATTAAATATTTCAATGAAATGCTTCAAATAATTGTGGTCTCAAGGAATTCCCTAGACACTAGGAATTGCACAAAATAAATTTGGTGAAAAGGCTTTTGAAAATCCTAGATGAATGTTATTGGTAGGATAAAGGAAATATTCATACCCTTTTCCATTATTCACAATGCCTGTGGAAATTTGAGACCATTGTACAAGAATCTGTGAAGGCATTAGGTGATTTTTAATAAATCTTGTGATTGCCCACTAGCTATTACCCAATTCTTTTTGTTATTTATGTACACAAAGTTGTTAACCATTAACATGGATTAAAAGATATGAAATGGACAAATAAAAAAAGGAACCTCGTATTAATCATGTACAATTTAAATGAAAATGGAGCTTCCAGCATAAAATCTAAGCTTCCTGGTAACCATAATGGTGCGTAGTTAGAAATGGGAGCAGTGAAAAAGATGAGGGCAATGGAAAAGTACACGGAATGGATGAAAAATAAAGTAGAGGGAGTGGGACCACATCCACCTAAGTGGTCATCTTAGTGTGTGATGTATAAGGCTAGCCAAATTTATGAAGTTGTCCATCACATTGGTTAAAAATAGGAATGGTGAAAAACATAATGGCAATGGAAAAGTACACAGAATGGACAAAAAAGAAAGTGGAGGGAGTGGGCCCACATCCACATAAGCAGTCATCTTAGTGTGTGATGTTTAAGGCTGGCCAAATTTATGAATTTGTCCATCAAATTTCATCTCTCATTCATGAAGTTGCAAAAAATTGATCTCATTAAGTTGTACTTAGCAACTTTAAATTAAGTTTTTATTATTATTTCAGCTCTCATTCATGAGTTGTTGAGGTTGGTTTAATTTAATTCACTCTTATATAACTCTAAAATATACTTAGCAGGAAATCATTGCTAATGGACTTCATTTGAGGCTGAGAAATGAACAATATTTAGGAAAGCAAAGGGTGCACATTGTTGTTAGAATGACCAATCATCTAACTATTGTTGCGTAGTAAAAAAAAAGAAAAAAAAGGAAAACATTATTATCAATCTTAATGTATAATAACAAACAAATAAAATGAAATGTGTTCATATTTCAAAAATGTGAGGCATGGAGCTTGGTTGCTCTCCCATATCCTACCATTTAAAGAAGAAGAAATAAATAAAATGCGTTATTTGCAAATGTTACTATGTTAAGAAGAACTAAATAGCCTCTCCCACATATAGGCTCTAAATTTTATATCTATTTTGACATAAATTACAATAGTTAAAAGTGGAGACATTATTCATTTATTGCTTTGCCCAAAATTAGTCATTCATGCTACAATTTTGTATCTATTTTGAGATAAATCCTCTAAATTCATTGGTGTCTTTCTCTATAAAATTGTTATGTATGTATAATACTAGCATACCTATATTTTAAAAAATCTAGATAAATAATGTTGAGAGATATCAAGCTAAAGTAAAACTATGTTTATAATGATATTTGATCTCTTTTCTAATTGAATGTCAACATTAATTATCATTGGAAATACGCAATTATTCTTGGATGGTTGTTGAATTGTTATAGGATATTTCAATACTCCTCTTAAAGACAATGAGAAAGTTGGAGGATCTCAAATTCAAATAGATGGAAGAACAGATCTTAGCAAATTTATTAATCAAGAGAGTATCATGGATTTGGATCTTTAGGGATTAAACTATACTTGGATGAATAGGAGGATTGGTCACGAGCTTATTCAAGTTTGGTTGGATTGGGCTCTTATTACTAATGATTGGTTAACCAATTATTTTTTTACTCTCAACTCCTTTTCCCAGGTGGGCTTGGATCACTTTCCTATTACTTTTTTGGTTGAGCCTATGAAAGGTAAGAGAAACTATCCATTTATATTTAATAAAATATGGCTATCCCACTCTTATTTGAAATATAGAATAAAGGAATGGTGGAATATCAAAGTGGAACGAATTTCTATGTTTAAGGTTGTGAAAAAAATTAGACATATAAAAGGTAAAGTTAAGATCTGGAATAAAGATGTCTTTGGGGACATTTTTGAGGCAAAGATTGCTACTCAATTATATCTTAAAGAGGTACAAGATAAAATCTAGTAGGAAGGATATTACCCTAAGCTTATGGATAAATAAAATAATATACTTATTAATTATCATAATATAATTTCAAGAGAGGAAGCTTTCTGGAAGCAGAGATCTAGGGAGCTTTCGTTGCAGGATGGTGAGAAAAGTACTAGGTTATTTCACATGACCACCTTAAGCATTGTGTTGAAAATCACATCTCTATCATCAAGGATGAGCAGAGAACCTTTGATAAGGAGGAGTAAATTAGAGCTAAAATGGTCAGGTTTTTTTTCTTCTCTTCTCTTTTTTGATAAAGATCTTGATGTCTGTAAGCATGAGTCCCTCCTCTCTATGATTCCTTCTATTCTAGGAGATAATCAAAATAAATTTATGTCTACTATACCTTTTCTTAATGAAATTAAAGAGGTGGTTTTTTCTTTTGAGGGGGAAACTTCCCCTAGCCCAAATGGGTTTCCTATGCTTTTCTTTCAAAATTTTTAGCATATTGTGGGTTCTGATGTTTCTAATGTAGTTAAAGAGTTCTTTGGCTCTAAATCCTTGCTTAAGGAAATCAATGCTACTTTTTTGGTGTTGATCCCTAAGAAGAGAGGAGTTGATTCAGTGGATGGATTTAGACCCATTAGTTTTTACAATATTTTTTATAAAATAATTTCCAAAGTGTTGACTTCTAGACTTTTATCCCTTTTGCCTTCTATTTCTCCCATCAATAGAATGGCTTTATTCCTAGAAGGCATATCCTAGATTCCATTATATATTTTCATGAAAAAATTCATTATTTAGAATTTTCCAAGAAGCAAGGTTTCCTCATGAAGTTGGACTTATCTAAGGCTTATGATAGGGTTGATTGAAGCTTTCTTGGAAGATTCCTTAAAGCTTTTGGTTTTTGGGAAAGAGTAATCCAACTGATCATGTAACTTATTACTACTTCCTCAGTTGTTTTTATGGTGAATGGATCCTCCTCTCATTTCCTTAGACCCTCAAGGGGATTAAGATAGGTTGATCCTTTTTCCCCTATTATCTTTGTGATCATGGTCAAAATCTTAGGAAGATATATTAGTTCTTTTCTTCTTACAGACATTATACAAGGTCTCAAGCCCTCCTCTCTTGAGATTATTTAATCTCATGAATAGTTTGTGGATGATATAATTATGATGGGAACCTCCTCTATCAAGGAAGATATGAATTTGAATTTTTCTCTTAATTATTACACTAAATCTAATGGTTACCTAATTAACTAGAATAAAAGTTATATCTTCTTTATTGACACCCGGAAGAAAGGCAACATAAAATTTCAAACACACTTTAATGTTATATTAAGGAGTTCTCATCTACCTATCTGGGTCTGCCTCTGTGCCTTAAGCCACCTGCCTCATTTTGGAATTCACTGATAGACATATTTAATAAACAAATTGTTGGATGGAAAGGATCTCTTCTCAGTCAGGCTGGTAAATTCCAGCTATTAAAAGCCTCTCTTCAAAGTTTTCCCGTCTATGTTATGAGCTTATTCGAAATTCCAAAAAAAATTTCTAATACTATTGAAAATATCTAGAAGAGATTTATATGGTCACATGTTGAGGAAAAGAGATGTTTCTCTCTTGTCTCTTGGGAGATGGTTTGTAGACCTAAGAAAAGAGGTGGCCTAGGGATTAGAACTATTATAGTTATCAAAAAGGCTTTAGTGAAAAAATAGATCTGGAGATTGTTCGAAGAAGACAAGGAATGGTACCAACTTTGAAAGAGTAAGTAACTCTTTGTGTCAAATTCTATTAATGAATTTTTTTATTCTACTATCACTATTAATGGATCCTTCATGTGGAATTGTATCCAAAAAATTAAGGAATTTGCTGATAAAGGAAAAAAATAGAAATTGGGAAATGAATGTAAAATTATATTCTGGGAAGATTGCTGGTTGTTGGATACACCCCTTGTGGATTTCCTTGTTCTCTATCAATATGTTGATTGCTGGAGGAACAACTTTGGCATTTTTTTCAGAGACTACTAGAGGAATGGTACCTGGGTTAATGTTTCTTCTATTAACCCCTCCTTTGCTCCTATCAATTATGTGCTTTAGGCCCAGTTTATTAGATATAATTCCATTGATTCATTGGTGTGGGTTGACTATCCTAATCAAAAATATTTTTTCTCTTCTACC
The DNA here is from genome assembly GCA_018584345.1 of Thuja plicata. NCBI lineage: Eukaryota > Viridiplantae > Streptophyta > Pinopsida > Cupressales > Cupressaceae > Thuja > Thuja plicata. The sequence goes on from MU225463.1 coordinate 784,711, forward strand.
ATCTCTCTTTTTCTGGATGAGTCAGAGCCTTCGCATTTTTGGGCTCATGCTTGATTGAAACCTGTTATTCTGAAAATCATTATTTTCTACTAGCTTTTTCTTCAGAATAAGGTGCTAACTACATATAATTTAAGTAAGTGGGGATTTTATATTCCGAACAGATGTAATATTTGTTAATCCAATGAAGAGTCAACCTCTCATATTCTTCTACATTGTCAATTTTCCAAATATTTATGGGCCCACTTACTTTAGAAATGGAATATTTGCTAGATTTTCCCTGACAGTTTACAAGATTTTTCTATTAGTGGAATTTTTTGATCCCTAATGAGGTTATAAGACTCTTTGGGCTCTTACTACTCCTCATACTATATGGTATATTTGGAAGGAGAAGAATAATAGGATTTTTAGAGAGAATGCTTCTACCTCTTGGGTGGTGTCCAATAAAATTATTAGGGGGGTGGTTGAGAAATTCTCCATATTTTCTAACAAACATCCTCAATATAGGAATTTGAATTTAAAAGGCTCTTTTTGGTCATTTGATTCTGAAAGAAATAATAAGGATAAGAGATGGGAAGAAATCATTTGGCATTCTCCACCGCATGCTTGGGCCAAAATTAACTTTGATGGTGTTTCAAAAGGTAATCTTGGCAAGGCGAGATATGGTGGTTTAATAAGGGAAAAATATGGTAATTGTTTAGGGGCCATAGCCATGCCTTCGGGAATCCAAATCAGCCACTTGGATGAAGCTATGGGTTCTCTTAAAGCTCTTACTTTGGCTAAGGATCTCAATTTTTTTTACAAAATGGCTAGAAGATGATTCTAATAACATCATCAAATGTATTAAAGGGGAATCTAACCCCTCATGGACCATATAACTTATTATTTAGGAGGCCAAAAATATTATTCAAATTTTTGAAGGGTACCATATATCAAATACATTTCATGAAGTTAATAAGGAAGGTGTTATCTTAGATAATCTAGGTGTTAAATATGAAGTCATGATGACTTGGACAGGTGAGAGATACCTAAATGAGGAATTACTATCCCTCATTCAATTTGAAAAGATTGTTTGTAAATTTGGCATGATCGAAGTTAATGATGGAAAAGACACATATGATCATTGATAGGAGAGATTACATGGGCCATCATCCTAAAGGGCCTAGAATCACCAAATTTTTTTTATAAAAAACTCCTTTTATGGGTATTTTTAGCTATTTGGAGTTGCATTTCAATTTATGACCACTTTGTGTCTTTCTCTGAGCCTGCTAGGAACATCATGGGTGGAGAGCTTAAAAGAGAGGAACTTGCAACTCTTGAGGACTGGAAAAAGGAAGTAGTTATATGGAGTAAGCTTAGGAAGGGAAGGTTTACTCGATATTTGGAGCATTTTCAAGGCTATGATAATAAAATCATGAATCTCTTTGCTAAGAATTGGAATAATGGAACTATGTCTTTGTGTGGTATGAAGGTTGCTCTTAATGAGAAATTTATTGGGGAAATCACTCATTTACCTTTGACAGGTATGAAATTATCTAAATATAGAAAAATCCCTGATAAGGAAAAGGAGATTTTAGTTAAGATGGGGGTTTCTATGATATCAATCAAATTAAACCCATTTGGGGTATCATTTTAAAGGTTATTATGGAGTATTTTACCTTAGATGGTCATTTCACTATGGTTCATAGCTATCATTTTTCTCTGTTAAACTATTTCAGACACAAGATCCTTGTCTCTTTCCCTCATTTTCTTCTTGAGTCACTTAATCATAATATGAAGGAGAGTACAAAAACCCATAAAAAGATCATGCTGCATGAAGGTCTCATCTTCCTTATATATGAGCATTATAGGGAGAAATCTCAAAGGTGTATCTCCAAACCTATTCAGTAGAATCTTGATTGGCAAAAAAGAAAGGTGGAAGGTTTTGAAGAGAGTACTAAGATAAGTAGCTCAACTCCTATGTAAAAATATAAAACTGGAAAAATGGCGTGGCATTCTGGGGGTAATAATAAACTTGAGTCTAAGGGGAATGGTTCCCTGATGGTTACTCCTATGTCTCAAAATTTTATTCCCAGGTTTTAGAAAGGGGAATGGATGGAAAATGAAGATGATGATGAGGTTTCTTTAATGGAAGGCAACTAGGTTGCAGGCTTCATTGAGAAGGACGGTATGGAACAAAATATAATGATGAGGAGGTTGGTGGTTTTGATTCTATGATTAATTCTCCTATCAGTTTAGTGAATAATAGTATTGGTACTATAGAACACAAGTTCACTATGGTCTTAGGGAAGAAGAAGCCAATTCATCAAAAGGATTTTGAGGAGGGCAGTAAGAAGAAGAAGGAAAATGATAAATTTATGATTCTTGTGGACTACACTGACTCTATAGAACATGACAAGGCAATATTTCCTCCTAATTTGAAGGATTCTAACTTTAATTCCAAATGGTGCCTTATTGGCTCTAAAGAGGCTTTTATTTATCTTTTCCCTAACGATCTAGAAGATAAGAGCGATTTTATCTTGGGTGTACTTCAAACTACCAAACCTAAGTCGATGTACCCCTTCAAGATGGATAAATGGACATTTCATGAAATTAAAGAGCTTATCCCTCAAGTACATGGCTCTTAATGCTAAGCTGGAGAATATTCAACATGGAATGGATTCCCTAAATTTGGAGGGTAAATATACTATGGAAGAGAAGAATAAGGTGCTGGGTCACTTTTCTGTTGATAACAATAGGATGGACTCTATAGATAGAAAGCTAGAGGAGCTTTCTATAAAGTTGGAAAATACTGACAACACCATAAAGAAAATTCTTTGACATACGCATGGGGGTTTGAAAGTTTGTGTTGAGAATCTTAAAGTCTTGGTTGCTTAATTATAGATCCTCCTAATGGAGAAGAATATTGTGAATTTGGATGATACTAAAGAGGTGGTAGGTAATAACGAGGGACTGAGAAAGAGAACCAGGGTGAGCCTCAAGATAAAAGTGGTTGTTATTCCCAAGGATATTGAGGATCTGAAGGTTACTTTGTAGAAGATGAATTTCCTAGAGGAAGAGGTTGTGACAACTCTGAAGGATCTTGCCTAGTCAGATTCTGTTCCTGTTTTTTGGTTTTGATAGCTTCGGTGATGGCGTGCTGGTTGTTCTTGTGTGCTGGTTTTGGTAGTGTTTTTTGTGTGCTAGTTTTTTACTAGTTTTTAATTGGTCTATTGGCCTTGCAAAAGTGTTTTGTCTTTGGGAAGATTTATTATTATATATGATATAACTTATTTGTAAAGGGTTTTGAGTCCCTTCAAAACCTAATTTTTCCTCAACTAAAAAATCTATCAAAACTAGGAGATAATAGTTATAAATAGAAAATTACATTTATATCATAAATCATAAATATTTCTCTATAATAAAAATTATATGATGCAGTCAAGCTTGGAGGATCCAATAAAGAACTATCCAAACTTGTAGCCAAAAACAAGAACAAAACAGTAGAAACACAACAACATAGGATATAGCAACTCATATCAATTTATATTCATTTTTAGATTCAATTACACTCAACATGCCAGGTTGTAAGTCCTTCCTGGTTATGGATAAATATAATGAAATCACACTAAGATCTATCACCGAGATCTTCTACAAGCATCAGGCCATTTACCTTCTTCCAATACATACAACTCACTGCAAGCTTTAGCTCCACCTTCCAAACTAGTCCAGTTCTATGACACACCAAATAGTAACCTGGTAGGAAATCCAAGATATAATCTAAACTTGTGCTCGTAAGCCATCAAGAAATATTCTTGCCTCCTAAGCCAACATGCTACTAGCTCTTCTAGTTTCCTTCCACTTATCTCAGATCTACATATATTCACAAGAACTCTTCTAGCTTTTCTTCTCCTACCTCTGTTCTACCTCTTCTACCTCTAACACTCTACCCAACTCTCTTTATTTATACAAATTTGACACAAGTCAACATTACAAAATAAATAAATCAAAAATACAAGTTGGCACGAATAATACAACACCCAATGTGTTCTTCACTAGTCATCTTACAATGGTCATTAAATCCACCATATCTAGGTCCCCACAATCTCCAAAGAGAGATCCTACATAAATGCTATGACCCAAATTAAATGCATAAGTTGGCCAAAAGATCCAACCAAAGAACCCTGTTGGTGAGAAAGAACACTGAAAGATAGACCACTCAATGAGAAATAAAACTGAGCCACAAGAAACTAGTTGGTGAAGCCACCAAACCAACCTAACCCCACTCAGTAAAAAAAATGAGAAACAAAGAAAATACTGAAACCCGTCGGTGAGACCAAGTCCCCAAATAAACATTGAGTCTGAGAAAAAATCCATTGAGCAAGCAGCCACCGAGGCCTAGAAACCTTCAATTGAGTACTCCAACCAAGTACTCCATCCTTCAACCAAGCTCAAAAGAAAAAATAAATTTGGCAGCCACTGATTTGTCAAGAACCTCAAATGCTCCTACATCAAACACCTAGGGTAACAAAAGAAGTGTGTCCCACACTTAGAATCCAAAATAAAATCAAGAATCCACCACCTCATCTTAACCATCGGTATCCACATCCTCAAGGTTAAGAACACCAAATTCCACACCAACACATCCAAACAAACCAAGTCAATCTGAAACTCTCCAACATTACCACTAGCAATATTAACCTCATAAAAGTGCTCAAGCTTATAAACAAGTAGCATATCAAGATGTCCACCATCTTCACTAGTCTCATCCACAACCTCATATTAATCAAAAAAACAATCAACATCAATGCCCTTAGACAAAGGTAACTCTTCCTTGTCATCAATAATCTCATCATGAACAACAAGATGCTCTACAATTTCCATATCAGATCCATCCATCTAAATATGAAAACTAAGCACCTTTGCAATAAAAACATAAACTTGATCATTTCTCCTCTGAACAATTCTTTGTACCGACCAAATAAGTCTCAGTCTAATTAGAAAATACCAACATATATTAAACACACTCAGTTTTTCTAACCAATCAGTTAAATCCTTAAAAGCCTTATGTCAAGTTTGCACATGATCTTCTCCTCTATCATGTGAAACTTATTCATCAACAAAGCTCGCAGATCCTTTGCCCAAAGTTCAACAATACCAACAGATATAGGGTTACTGAGCTGAAAAAAGCAACCCTAATCTCTTCCAAGACCTCAATCTTTAACTTCTTCATCTCGCCATGGATCTCAGCTAGCAGATCCTCAACAATCCAATCAGCCATCCCAAGATCCAATCTTCTCTAAGGCATCTTCCAAGATCTTCAAAAACCCTATGCTCCACAAGAAATGAACCAGCTCTAATACTACTTAATGCAGCCAAGCTCAGAGGATCCAATAAAGGACTATCCAAAATTCCAACCAACAACAAGAACAACACAAAAAAAACACAACAAAGGATATATCAGCTTATATAAATTTATATTCATTTTCAGATTCAATTACACTCAACATGTCAGGCTATAAGGCCTTCTCAGTTATGGCCAAATACAATGATATCATACTAAGATCTATCACTGAGATCTTCTGCAAGCATTAGGCCATTTACCATCTGTGAATACATACAACCAACTGCAAGCTTCAACTCCACCTTCCAAACTAGTCCAGTTCTATGACACACCAAATAGTAACTTGGTAGGAACTCCAAGATAGAATATAAACTTGTTCTCACAAGCCACCATGAATTCCTTTTGGAACTCTTCCATCTCTTCTTCTCCTACCTCTATCCTACCTCTTCTACCTCTAGCACTCTACCCAACCCTCTTTATTTATAAAACTTTGCCACAAGTTGAAATTACAAAAGAAAAGATAAAAAACACAAGTTGACACCAAGAACACAACACCCAATGTGTTCTTCACCAGTTGTCTTGCAACAGTCATTAAATCCACCAGATTTAGGTCCACATAATCTCTAAAGAGAGATCCCACATAAATGTCGTGACCCAAATTAAATGCATAAGTCGCCCAACAAGTCGGCCAATAGATCTGACCAAAGAACCTAGTCGGTGATCAAGAACACCGAAAGATAGACCAATTGGTGAGAAATAGAACCAAGCCACAAGAAAATAGTCAGTGAATCCATCAAAACAACCAAACCCCAATTGATGAAACAACCAAGCAATAGAGAAAACACCTAAACCCATCGGTGAGATCGAGTAACCAAAGAATCATCGAGCCCGAGCAAACATCCATCGAGAAAGAAGCCACTGAGGATGAGCAACCTTCTACTGAGTAATCCAACTGAGAACTCCATCCTTCAACCAAGCTCCAAAGCAACCAAAAATATGACAGCCACAGATTTTTCAAGAACCTCAGATGCCCCTACATTATTATATATTATTATTATTGGAATATTTTGCATGTACATGACTTTGAGTTTTCAAATTTAGAAATATATATATATATATAGATATATATATATATATTATTAAAATTTAGAAACATAAAAAATGATTTTGATAATCTAAAAAAGGAGTTTAAAAAATGAGCTTTGCAAAACTTATGGGCAATGCAACAAGCAGATCCTTATTTTGAGATAGAGCTTGGGGTTTGAGAAATCAATGGAACCTTGGGTAGATGGAAACAAGACATACATACTGTAGAAGTCTAAAATCATCCTTATATTAATTTAATTAATATTCCCTTAACATTATAATTAATTTTTATTAATTAATTATATTTGTTATATTCTTCTATTTATTTAATTAAATGTAATTCACTTTCCTTAGTATTTAAATTTAATTTAAATACTACCCCCTTTGATGTATTAAATTTTATTTAAATACATTCCCCCTCATTAGTCCCCTTTAAATAAATTTTTAATTTATTTATTCCTCCACATGACTTAAATTCTACTAAACCAAATTAATCTAAATTTCTAATTTGGATTAAACTAATTTGAACCTAGAGCCTACCCTACCTCACATCACTCTCACCAAATAGACCTACTCACTAATTAACTAAGGTTAATTAGGCTAATTTCTTAATTCCTACAATAATTAGTCCTAATTATTTGCTCACACATGTGTGAGCAAATTTCCAAAAATCACCTTTTCAAAATAATCCTTATTTGGTGTCAACAAGGTTTCTTACACCCATGATAACACATTCTTACACTTTATAAAAGTGTTCTATTGGCCCAAATCTCTTACACATCTTACAAGATCCTTCACATGTGTACTTTAAGTATACTTTGACCCATCACATCCAAAGTTGCTCACACATGTGTGAGAAAATTGGGCCTCTTGCATGGCTTACGTGTTCCTCATGTGGCACCTATGTGGATGCCACATGAACTCCACCTCATCCAAGCCCTCTCTCTCCTCCAAAAAATCTATAAATAGAGGTCATCATCAAGAGCAAATCATCTCCCTTTTATGCATTGTTATCATGCTAGAATAGCTCTAGAATTCTTAGTTCATGTTTATGTTTTACACTCATTAGTTCATTTTGATAATCTAGATATCACATCTTGGGTTAATGAAATGAATCTAGTTTCTTAGCTTAGATCTTGCATATCATCCTAAATAGTATTTATTTTCATCTTCATCATGGTGAGTGCTTGAGACAAGTTCTTAATAATTGTTCCTTGAGTTCTTCACTCATTGTAGTCATCTAGCTTGCATCTTTAATCATCAAGTGGTATTAGTATATTGTGTTGGTAGAGACACCCACAAACTTCTCTAAGAGAAAATCAACAAGGCATTGGGTGCCCTTGTTTGGCTCATCAAAAGTTGTGGTGTTAGTTCTTGTCTTAGAATACATTTGAACATGTTTAGCTTTTTAATATTTCTTTAATGACTAACCTTTAACATTTGCATGTTTTAAGTGTTGTTCTTGACATGATACTTTTATCACATACATTTTGGCATGCCCAATGGGACCCACATCCCTAATTTTCTAACATTTTTTTCGCAGTTCTAGAAATTTTCACATAGACCCATCTCCGCTCTAGAGTCGCAATCTGTGCTTCTCGGTTGTCTATGCCTATAAATCACCATCTCCGCCTATTCAGAAATAGACTTATAATACTATGGTTTAAACTACTTTTTATCAAGTTTTTAGTATTTTAACTCTCTGGTTTTTGACAGTAAGACAATTTTTAGGAGTTAAATGCTGTCTAATTTAATAAAGATGCTATTTTTATGTTTGTTAAGTTTGTTTTTTAGAAGAATCTGACTATGTTTCTTATTTATCCGTTTGTGCAGGTGAACAGTCATATCCGTAGATCACCATTTGCGCAGATCATTGTCTGCATAGATCGCCATCTACGCGGATCACTGGCTGTGTAATTTTCCTGTGGGTTACTATATTTTGCAACATTTCACATTTCAGAATAGAAAATTACTAAAAAATTTTGTGCAGGTTCCCTGAAGGTTTTTAACAAATTCTTGAAATGAACTTGTATGGTTAAACATTTGTCTTAGAATGTATGTTTCTTAAAATAAACCTCACTCAATCTTGAATGTTAAAGGAATGAACTTCACATATCTTGAATGACATAAGGAAAATTAACACACCTTTACAAGCTTTCCTTTTTGCTGTGTGGGAACAGAATTGAACTTGCATGCTTAACCATGCTATTGTGTAATTTGTTTAGATAGAAAACATATAGTTTCTCTAATTAGGTTCAATTTAGAATGAATTCTTCTTGGTGCGTTTGAAGAAGTGTTTTTCAACACTTCTTTCGAGCTGCTTTGTCATTTAGATTAAATCCCTTTAAAATACATGATGCTATGATTAAAATATAGCCGTATCCTCTCCCCTTGCCTTCATTGAACTTGGGTGAAGATAAATCTTAGCTTAATTAAGCTTCTAGAGAGGCATGTCTAGAGGGTGTGCTTCCCCTTTAGAGGACGACCTCAAACCGGTAATCCCTTCAGCCGGTATAGAAATAAAGTGTGACCCAAAGGTCCTCTTTATCCCTTAAAGCTCATGCAGGTCATGTTCAATGGTAGCCCATACTGAGTGAATATCCTCATCATATTGGCATGATTGAACTAGAGACTTAAGTGTCTCACTCTGTATAAACCGATTATAGGGACACCACAAAATCTTATTAGCAACTGTAACTTAGTAGCCTACCCAATTCACCTCTGAATGGTGATTTTTTATAGTGCAAGGGGAGGGAAGATTCTCCCTGCAAGATTCCCATCATACGTGTCCCAGGTTATTGTGTTGTGAAAGAGATCTTTGTAGCACAACAACAATATATAACAAAAGGAAAAAACATGGGCACCCTTCCGAGGGTGACACTGTTGTGTGAGCTGAAGGACTACCAAGCAATGGGCCTAAATATTTCATGTGAAGCCAATTTCCTAAGGTAGCTGCTATTTGAACTGTCTTTGTTGTGATAGACCAAGAAAAAACATAAGTGGCTTGAAAGAGTCACTTGAACATAGACAAATGAGATGTTGCAATGGTAAAAAAATTCCCCAAATTCACATTTTCTTGTATCCTCAAGGTTTCTTTGTCCCTTGTCAGATTGCTTTGCAACGTGTGTTTTTTATTTTTCTTGTTTGAATGTACTAAAACCAGTTCTTTCCATCAAACAAATTTGCCCAAAATCAGACTGAAGACCAAAATTTACCTATAATTTTAACACACTGTTGTAGCAATAGTCGGTCGTCTTCGCTTTGGATCCGCTGTCTACACAGATTACCATCTGCATAGATCACCGTCTACACAGATTGCCGGCTGTGTCTGAGACTACCATCTCTACTTGAAAATAGTCAGCTTCCAAATCTATTGAGATATTCAAAATTTGACCTTTTGTAGGACCCCAAAACCATTTGTCCTAGATCATTCAGTCATTCAGCCAAATTTGATTTTTCATATGACATGGGCGGTTTCAAGAAACATAAGAAGGTTAAGCTTCCAACATCTCTAGTCTATAGATAGCAAAAAGAAACCACTCGCAAATCTAAGGAATATTAAAATATTACCACATCTATCAAACAAGAGACTGAGCATCATGAGAAAGTTGATAAAATCCTTTACAACAACAAGGTCTGCAACTTCATGGCTAAATATTCTATCAATAGTGCTTTCTTTGCCATTGAAAAATACGACTAGGATCAATTCTTCTATCATCATTCTTCCTTTTCTTGGAGCATTAGATCAAATAATCAAGTCAAATAAATCATTTTAGGTTGAAAGACCTTAATCAAAGTATTGCAAACCTTCATCCTCAAACAAACACAACATTACTTGTAGACCATGAGTCCGTCTCAAGTAATCTTAATCCCTTAGCAATATCCAATTTTGCTTGAGATCACAAGTCCATCTTCAAGTAGAATAGGTGTTGCTTCAAATCCTTTTGTGTTTGTATCATCACAAGGTTTTATCATGCTTAGGTTTTGTTCCAATAACCTTTAAATCAATCAATCAATCCTCAATCCAATCAATCAATCAATCAATTAATCTTTAATCAAACATCAATCCAATCCAATCAAATCCAATCAAATCTAGAATCAAGATCTTTTCTCCATTTCATTTCTTACACCTTCTTGTCTTCCATTCTTCTAAATCCACCATTGTATGGTAGTCACTCGATCCCAAGCTAGAAACATGAGGCGTGCAAAATTCAACACTATTACCCGTGAGGAGAATCCTTTTGCCACCCAATATTTACAAGGAACTAGAGTACAAGCTAAGGAAGTTCCTAAAGAAACTAAACTAGTGGACCAAGAAGAAAGACCCACCCAAGTGATGGACTTCCTTAGTGATCCATACAAGTTGGAAATGGTTGAGAAGGCCATTATGCACAACAGTGTCAAAATATTCTTGAGTCTTGTTCATAATGCTGTCACGGTGCCTGCTAACTTTGATGAATCACTCCTTACTCAAAATTTCACCAAAGTCGCCGCTACCACTACTACAGCCATGGCTTCTACTTCTAATGATACATCATCATGTGATACTGGTAAAGGACCTATTAGTGAACCTTTGACATTAGTACCTACATTAGCGCCTATGTCAATAACCACATTAATACCTTAATTGACACCATACCAAATTCAACAAATCATAAGAGCTTTACCAAAAAATACTACAAATAATAGCACTCAAATGATGATGACTCAAGGAGCAAGTGCTAATGTCAACAACATAGGGAAGATTTCCATGCCCTTGCCTACATCTCTATTTTGAGTGACAAGAATGAAGACATCTGCAACCAATACATCTCGAGCCTATCAATATATACCTCCTCCTACTATTGGTGTGACCTCCATGGGATTTTCAGTCACATAGTTTGGAGGAGGAGGAGCTTATGCACCACCATTTATTCCCTGGAATAATCTAGATTTCACTCAACAATTCAATGAGCTCAAAAGCATTGTACAAGGCTTACAAAATGGGGGCAAGAAGGAGTTTTCTTTTGAAGAGATTTGTCCCTGCCCATTTGACAAGTCTATCACAATGTAACCATTCCCACAAAACTTTGAGATGCCCAAATTTGAGAAATACAAAGGTGAAACATGTCCTCTACAACATCTTAAAGAGTTTTACATTACATGTCAAGAAGTTGCCTATAATGAGAATTACTTAAAAAGACTCTTCACTAGGAGTCTTGGAGGTGCAGCTTTGGAATGGTTCATGGCCCTTCCTTATGAGTCAATCTCTACTTTCTCTGATCTTGGAGAGAAATTTTTTGGAAAATATTCGTATAACATTGAGCATCAAGCAAGACTCAGTGAATTTTGTAATACTAAACAAAAGAATGGAGAAACCTTTACTAGTTTCTTACAACTATGGAGACATATTGTAAATCATATGCCATGGAAAATACCTAATAGTCACTGAATTGATATCTTCACAAATAATTTTATCTCTGAGATGTCTTTCCAAATGAAAATGGCTTCACTTGACACCTTTGAATCCCTTGTCAAGAAGGGAAAAGACATTGAAGATGGCCTTTTAAAAAGAGGTTGCATCAAACATTATACTCCCTCCAACAATGATAATCCAAAATTTTGGAGTAAAAATAAAGGAGTTGTCAATGATGGAGTGACTGATGCCAAGCATGTTCAAACTATCCAAGAATCCAAAAATAACAATCAAAACAATTGAAACAATAATAAGAACCAAAATCAAAATCACAACAACTATCAAAATCAAAATCATAATCAAAATAATCAAAATCAGAACAACAATCAGAATCACAATTAGAACAACAATCAACAACCGTGCAATCAATCATTCTTGTTTCCTCACAAAAATTACAACAAAAATAACAACAACAACAACAATAATAACGACAATCAACAATGATGAAAATTCATAGCTTTGGAAGAACCTCTAGATGTGATCTTTAAACAACTTACGAATCAAGGAATGATAGTCTATCCAATTTCTTGGCCTTTTGATGAGAATCAACCTAAACTTTTTTGTTATAGAGATAATGAATATTGTGATTATCATCGCATCAAGGGGCATGATACCAAGAAATGCATGAAGCTTAGACACTTTTTCCAAGATCTCATTGAGGATGGAAAAATTGAAGTTGAAGGTTAGAATGCATCCTCGTCTAATGTGAAACTCAGAGTCGACAATCAATCCTTCCCACCTCACAATCAAAACAATGCATCAAACGTGATCCCATATGACTATTCTACCAATACTATCACATGCCATGATCGAACATGTGGAAGTATAAATGAAAATGATATCTTTGGGTTTGACTCCCTTTGTGGCCGCATTGAAGAAGTTGACACGCATGTTAACACCATAATCCTCAAAGCCGCTGATTGTAATGCTACCACATGTAGAACTAGAGTCACTATCCAAGCTACTGATAAACCTTCTACATCTACAAATCCACTAGCTATACCATCTACCACTGCTCGTCCTGCCTCATGCTATGACCTATTTTCTTAGTTAGGGAAGATTCCTGCACATATATCCATTCTAGAGCTCTTGACAACCTTGCTAATTCAAAGAGAAATCCTTGATAAAGCTCTAAATGAATCTCATGTCCCTGAGAACATCAATGTCACACAATTCCAAGCTATTATAGGGAACTTAGTCACACAAGAACATATTGTCTTCACTGATAAGGAATTTCATGGTCCTAACCTACATCATAATAAATCCCTCCATATAGAAGGAAAAATTCAATCCACAAGAATAAAAAAAAACATTATAGATGGTGGATCTGGTTTGAATTTGTGCACATTGAAAATGATTCATAATATTGGTCTTTCTAAGGACCTCATTGATGCAGACAAACGAATCACAATAAAGGCCTATGATGATCGAGAGCGAGAAAGCAAGGGTCTGATCACACCACCCTTACAAGTGGGCCCGGCCTTGATTAAAACTATTTTCCATGTGTTGGATCTAGATCTACCTTATAATATCTTGCGGGGACGACCATGGATACATGATATCAAAGGTGTGCCCTCTACTTATCATCAATGTCTAAAGTTCCCACATCATGGTAGAGAAATTACAATGCTTAGAGATCCTGAGCACTTTCAATACTACAAAAGACTAGAAGGAAAACAATCTAACTATCATCCATTGAATGAGTTTGGTCGATACTCTAATCAAGAAACAATAGCTGAGCAATCCAAAGGAAAGGAAAAAGTTACTGAAGACAAGGTTATTGAAGACAAACCCTCCTCATCTGAAGCAAAGGCCACCTTTACAGATCAAGGCATGGAAGAGTATAAATTTGAAAGTGCTCTATGTATTGGGAAACTCCCTTTGTCTCCAAAGTCTTATGGAAGACCATCACCATTACCTCCCTCTAAAGACAAAGTTCTTATGCATTACAAATCAATTGTTTTTGAACAATGGTGGTCCCTATCAGATGAACACATGGAATACAATGTCCCTTATTATCTCTATAGTGATGAAGAATAATGACGTGCAATTTTCCCCAAAGGAAAGTATCCTAAGGTTACTCCTATTGTCGAAAGCATGGGATATCATGGTACTAGCCTTAGAGCTAATGAAACAGGTAAGAAGAAGATCATAACAGCCAATGGCTATCCTAAAGGACATGGATTGGGTTATGTAGAGACCAAGACTAACTTCACTAAGGATTACTATCTAGTTGCCTCAGATTTAGACACTAAGGAAGAGTTCTTCAAAATTCATTTCCACTATGTTGAAGATGACCTAAATAAAAATCACCATGTCTTCACTATCACTCAAGATGACCTTTCATCCCCTTGTCTATCCCTCACAAATCTTGAATTAATTGACTTGGATCAGTAAGAATAATCACCAGCTTTGGACGTTTGTGATTTGGATGAGGCAATTTTATCCCTCTTTGGACTTAAGAATCTCTGAGAGTATGAACATAAGATTCACTATAGAAAACAAGCCTACTTTGTTAGCCAAGTCAACTCTCTCAATCACAAAAATGAAAAAGAAAAAAAGTAAAAAAATGAAAATACATCCTCTAGTGAAAACCTCTTGCAGGCACCTTTGGATGAAGAAAAAGATAAAATAAAGGACGCTTCCTCTAGTGAAAACATTTATGAGGTGCTAGAGGAGGTAGAGACTGACTTTCCATTTATATCCTTGGAACCATAAGTGTCCTCTATGATTATCAAAGACACTATTCCAATCAATATGGGTACAGAAACAGATCCACACATCACCTACATTGCAGCTTCTCTCAGTGATCAGGAAAAGAAAGACATGACAACATTCTTGCATAAAAATAAAATCAAATTTTCCTGGACTTACAAGGACATGCCTGGGATAGATATAGATCTCATCATGCATCATCTTGTTGTAGACCCAAGTGTAAAACCTGTTAAGAAGAAACTTTGCAAGATGCATCCGCAAGTCGTACTGGTAGTCAAAGTAGAGCTTCAGAAAATGTTGAATGCTAAAGTAATCAAACCAATCAATTATCCTAAATAGGTTTCTAATATTGTACCAGTAGGCAAGCCTTCTAGGGGCATTCACATCTACACTGATATCAGAGATCTAAATATTGTATGTCCCAAGGATGATTTTCCACTCCCAAATATTGACATTATAGTGGATTTGACTGCCGAACATGAAATGTTGTCACTTATGGATGGATTCTTAGGTTATATATAGATCAGGATAACACCAGAAGACCAGCACAAAACCACAATCACAATGCCTTGGGGCACCTTCTATTATTAGGTGATGCCCTTTGGCCTTAAAAATGCCAGAGCTACTTATCAACAAACAATGACTACCATCTTTCATGACCTTTTACATGTCATCATGGAAGATTATGTGGATGATCTTTTAGGCCAATCCAAGATAAGGGAATTACATATTCCTATCCTTACTACCATTTTTGAGTGATTGGAGAAGTATAAGCTTAGGCTGAATCCTAAGAAGTGTGTTTTTGGTGTACAATCCGGTAAGCTACTGGGATACATTGTGTCACGACGTGGAATAGAAGTTGATCGAAAGAAAGTGAAATAAATCATAGAGATGCCACCATGAAAAACATTGAAGAAATTATGCAGTTTACAAGGAAAACTACAATCAATCAAAAGATTCATATCAAAACTAGCAGATAAGGTGCATCCATTCTCTCATCTCCTACGTAAGAATATTAAGTTTCAGTGGGATTACTTATGTCAAAATGCATTTGAGAAAATGAAAGGCTATTTGGATAATCCACCTATGTTGGTACCACCTATTGCTGGCCATCCTTTGATTTTGTACATATCTGCTACAAAGGTCGCGTTGGGAGCCCTCCTGGAACAATTAGATGATACTGACAAAGAGAGAGCAATTTACTATCTCAGCAGGACTCTTATTGGTTGTGAGTTGAACTATTCCCTCATTGAGAAGGCATGTTTGGCTATTGTTTCCTATACAAAAAAAAATATGACATTATATTCTTAATCATAAGATTCATCTTGTTGTCAAAATTGATCCCCTCAAATATCTCCTAGCACGTGCTACTCTTACTAGTCGTACAATGAAATGGGTCATGATCCTTAGTGAGTTTGACATTGTTTATGTGGATTGCAAAGATATCAAAGGACAAGTAATTGCAGATCAATTAGCCGAAGCACCTATTGATGGTAAACATCCTTTGATCATAGATTTTCCAGATGAATCAGTCCTTAATCTTTCCTGGAGTACACCATGGAAGCTTTATTTTGATGGATCCTTCACTTAGAAAGGATCGGCGGCAGGAATCTTGTTTATTACACCAAAAGGGGATCTCATCCCTAAATCTTATAAATTACAATTTCCTTGTACCAACAACATTGCAAAATATGAAGCCCTTGTACTTGGACTCTAGCCGGCCATACAATGGAAGATTCTCAATTTATTGGTGCTTGGTGATTCACAATTGGTTATCAAACAAGTTATGGATGAATATCAAACAAAGGATGACAAGTTTCTTCCTTACCGTCGTACAGTTGAAGATCTCAAAATGCATTTCACTAAGCTAATCTTCCAATAGATCTCTCACACAAACAACAAAGCAGATGACACCATAGCAACAATTGGGTCCTTGATCACCATGTTAGAACACAACACATGGTGTGAGTTTCTTGTTGAGAATCTTAGGGTCCCTGCCTATGACAAACCAAATTCCAAAATGGTGTGTGAAATTGCTGATCCCAACTCCCCATGGTACCAAGAAGTATATTCCTACCTTCGTGATGGACATACCCCACTTACTTTAACTCCCAACCAACAAAAAACCTTCATTCGCCACACTTCCCGATACACAATCCTTGGTGATACCCTTTTCCGAAAGCATTTCGATGGAACTCTTTTAAGGTGTCTAAATTTTGACGAAGCACAAACATCCTCAGAGAAGGTACATTAAGGAATCTGTGGGGATCATTATAGTGGACTTACTTTGGCCAAGAAATTGTTACGCACTGGATATTACTAGCCTACTATGGAACAAGATGCCTACAACTATGTGAAGAAGTGTGTGCCTTGTCAGCAACACGATGAATTGATACACACTCCATCCCAATCCCTTCAGGCCACCATCACCCCTTGGCCTTTTTCACGTTGGGGTCTCAACCTCATTGGAAAATTTTCCCTAATTCTTCCAATGGCCATAAATACATCCTGGCTACTATTGAGTACTTTACCAAGTGGGTCGGAGTTGTTCCTCTCACCTACACTACTAGAAAACATATTTCAAAGTTCATTTTGAACTATCTTATATATCACTATAGCATTCCTCAGGACATTGTTATTGATAATGGAGGACCTTTCAAGAACAAGGATATCACAGAGCTATGTAGGAAATTCAACATTATCCACCATACCTCTTCCAATTACTTTCTGTAAAGAAATGGTCAAGTTGAGGCTATGAATAAAACCATCCTCAGAATCCTCAAGAAAACAGTCAATGAAGCTAGTCATGATTGGCACCTTCACCTCAATCCTTCCCTTTGGGATTATTGAACCTCCATTCAAACCCCCACAAGAGCCACCCACTTTTCCCTTGTTTATGGTACTAAGGCTATTCTACCCATCAGAATTGAGCTCCCTTCCCTCAAAATTTCTCTCAAGAATCTATTGTCTGAAGAAGAATATAGAGTTGCCCACTTGCAAGAGCTAGAACTCCTTGATGAGAGATGCCTCAAAGCCCTAGACCACCTCTGTGTGTATCAAAATTTCCTTTGCCTTTAGTTCATTAAAAGGATCAAACCTCATCAGTTTGAGGTTGGTGATCTCGTCCTACAACACAATATGAAGAACCTCCAGAACTGTGAAAAGAAAGGAAAGTTTGAACCTAATTGGTTGGGGCCCTTCATCGTCACAACAAAGTATGGTTTTGACACTTATCATATTATGTCACCAGAGGGAGATCCTATTCCTGATCCTATAAATATTGTACATCTCAAGCACTTCTATGCTTGATCCATTAGTAGTCTGTTGTATAGCCAAAATTTTCAAAAATCCAAAAAAATCAGAAAAGAAGAAAATCCAAAAAACATTTAAAAAGCAAGCAAAAGAAAAAGAAAAAAAAATAATAATCAAAGAAGCATAAAAAATATAAAATATTGAAAAGAATATCAAAAAAGAAAAAGAGAAAGAGAAATAAATCCATCCATCTGTGAAAACCACTCTGGTGGTGCAATGGATAAGTAACATGGTGAAACCTGTTTCAGGCGCCATGTGTAGTTAGATCCACCATCTGTTTCCACATTTTTTCCAAGCAACCTACATCGCCTTCCATAATAAAAGTCACCACCCATATCTGTGCAGGTAGTTCATTGACCATTTTCCATCTCCATAATAAAAATTCCCGCATGATTGAGCTTACCATATCAACACTGAGCTTTGTTCTAGACACAATGATTGCAAACATTTCCAACAAAACATTAGATAGATTAACTTTCCTAATGATCATTCTATTCACAAGAAATTGCCAGCGAATTCCCATTTTTATCAATCTATCTTTGGCCCATCAGGATGCATCCTTCTAGTGTCGGTTGTTCTATCAATCCTCACATAGAAATTGTTCATGGAAAGAACTTTTGGACTAAATGACCACTTGGTCAAGAAGCCTTTTTTTTTATTTTATCTTGTTTTTTACTATTTCCTTATCGTGACAGCCTCGATCTTTTATATCTTGGTTCATTATGGTGAGTGTATAGTGAAATACATGTCATTTGTGGTATGATCTACTTTTCATAGTTTGTTAGTGCATTTATGTTTTGATATTTATTTATGACTACATATGCCTCACTGGGGGAAAGATTCATGCATCTCAAATCTCTCAAAATATCTGGATGTATTGCATCTCCTCATGAGTAACATTTCATAGATCTCATCATGCCTGATATCTTGCATTCTTGTTCCTCATAACCTATTTTTCTAAGAGTCTAGTCCACATAAAGGAACCATGTCACTTATGTTTTCTTGCATATGGTGCATACCTCCTTTTGCAATATCAAACTAGGGTGTGCTCTCCAACATTAACATGGTATCAATCCCACTATCATCATGTAGTTAAGATTGCATTATAGTTAGTTCATATTGCACTTTGATTTTGCTCTTGGAAAATGTTTCTATTTATTCCCCCTATCCAGTCACCTAAGTGATTTTATTAGACCTATTTGATACACACAAAAAAAAGCAGTGTCCTTATATGTCTCATACTGCATTCATTCATTAGGTTACTTTTATTATTCATTAAATTAATTCATTAATCAATATTCATTACAGTTGCATTGTTACTTCATTCATTAATCATTACTCATTAAGGTTGAATTTAGTTCCATTACATATTTTAGTTGCATTGTTACTATTTTCATTATCCATTCATCATATTATAGTTGCATATAGTTACATTTCATTCATTATCCATTCATTATATAGTTACATTGTTAAGGCCTTAACATCATTTTAGGATTCATTCCACATTTCACAAATCATATATGCATTTACATTACATCAATACATGTCAAAATATACCCATCTATAAGCATTAACACATTACATCTAACATATATATGTAAGCATCCCATCCCTGCATCACAAATACGTCAGCATATTCATATACATTCATCTCATCCTACATGTTAGTCCTAAACATCATATAACATATGTAATATAAAATCATAATGCATCCATAAATCCTGCATAAACATCACATAGAATCATAAATAATGTCCATAAATCAAGTCCAAATAGTCCACAAAGTCCATGTATATATCTGAAAGTGTCAAAGTCATACAAAAATGTGTATCAAAAATGGCTTGAGAAGAATCATGGTGGTGGCTGTGATGGCCCTGCACCACTGCCTAGGCATGGTGGTAATCCCACTAATCCCTGCGAACCTCACCCTATTCTCTCTGTCTATGTTCTCTCTGAGTAAGCAGTATGTCATAATTCCTATGGCATTGCACCGTAACAGAGCCCCATATAATATGTGGCCTCTCATCCTCTCCGCCCAGCCTCTCTTTGCACTGCAAACACATCTGCCATCATTTGTCCTACACTGACAGCCCTGCCTACCTAACGAGCTATCTCTCACTCTACTCTGTAGTCCTTTGCATGTATCCATGCTAAGTCTTTCTCTGTTGTTAGAGCTACTATATGTGCTGACATAGTTTCCATCTCCTCTCCATCTCCATGCTCCTCAATAATAGCGAACTCTTTGCTATCAACCTGAGCCTATAATAAATCTAGTGCTCTCTGCGCACTATCTCCTTGAGTGGTCTCTACTGGTAGCTCCCCCTATATCCTAGCTATCTCTATCTATAACCTGCTAGATGTAGCCTACGTTTTAGCCAGTAATCCCTGTAGCCTCTAGATCTCTACTTGCACGCTCACCTTAGTTTCCTGAGATGTCGCTAGCAAGCCCTGTACCCTGCCTAATTCAATTTGAAGACTGTCCCTCTTGGCTACCACTGTGTCATATAGCTCTTGGGCTATGTTCCTACCTAGTGGTCCCTATACCTATGGCCCCTATCCCTGTGGTCCCTATGGCTTAGCAGGTGGCCCCTATGGCTCCTAATCATGTCCCTATGCACCTGGGGATATTAGAGGCTGCCTCCCTGTGGGTATCTCTACCTTCCCTCTCCGTCTCTATGCTGTGACCCTGGGCCAAACTCTCCTCCCCTGGCCCCTCCTCCATCCTCATCATCACCATCATCATCTTGTCCCTCTCCATCTCCTCCCTCTCCAGGTTTCTCATCCTCCTGTACTATCCCTAGCACTATCAACCTGATCGGTCTATGTTTTTCCCACCACTGAGCATATGTTGGGACTACGCCTGCATCCTGTAGAGACTCCCATGCCCTATTCCATGGGACCTCTATCATCCTCATAAATGATGCCCATGCTATATGTGGATCTATGCCCATCTCCCAAATACTCCCCACCTCTTGGGTCACCAGTGGATGTGGGAACCTATCTGGAACTGCCTCCTGGACCTGTCCCATCTATCTCCGTACTCTAGATGACATGTATCTAGAGATCATTTATGTTGTCCTCCCGATCAACCAGCAGTTGGTCTGAACAAATCTCATGTAATACAAGTCATAACACTCATCCTCTGCATACCTGTCCTACTATGGGATCTCATGTCACCAGGCCTCACACCCTGTATACGGCGCCCACTGTATCTCCCCCATCTTATCAAGCCTCCGCCGCTAGTAACCAACCGAATCTGTGGCCTCATAACTGATCAGTGGCCTATATCAGCATATGAATGGATCGTAAGCCACTCTAGTCTCACGGTGCCTAATTATTCATATGACTGAAATGTGCTCCCACACCCATACAAGAAGAAGTGGGCATCTTGGCTTAAGTGCCTTACCCTTACGGTAGGTGCACATGAGTAAATCATAATAGAGCTGCCCGAGAATAGTGTATCCCTAGTAGTATTGGTCTCTATCCTCCACCATGCTTAGGCATCAACCTTCCCCCAATCAATCCCTTTCTTTCATGATCAGGCATCAACCATCCCCTAATCAATCCAGCCAAGTACAAGGCTACCCGTTGTAACCATGGCTCCATCGCCATAGCTCCTGCCCAGGACATCCACTGCCGTGCAGTAGGTAGATATACATACCTCTACCCAAATGCCATCTCCATGTATGGTTCCAAACCCTTGAAGTAGTACTCACGTATCAGCCCTCGAATAGGCACTCTATAGATCCTCTACACATCATGGAGGGTGATAGTAGCTTCCCCTATCGGGAAGTGAAAGTTTAAAGTGGTACTGTGCCACCTCTCGATCAAAGCAGACATAAGCACATTATGTGCTTTTAGATGTGGCCAATGACATACATGCTCTAGCCTACATAGTGTGCCATAGTCATTGGGTAGCACTCCCTCGCCTGGAAGGTGATGGTATCCTCCTGCATCTAGCAAGCTCATGTTGGACATTAGATAGCATTTTGGGGCATTGCAAAATGTCCCAGGCCTGTCTGGGGCATCGAAAAATGCTCTCAGACCCTTGTCTTTCCTCTTCTTCCTCTTTTTTCTTTCATTTTTGGGTCAATCCACGTAGACGGTGGTTGACCCTCGTAGATGGCAGAATTTCATAGTTGCAAGTCTGTAGAGCTGGCAGATCTTCGCAGATGCCAGTCTACGGAGATGGCAGTTTCTGTCACTGCCTCTTTGCCACATAGAAAATGGAGTTCTAACTCTACCATCTCCGCTACTCACTCTTCCCCTTTTCCTGCCCTTGTAGATAGAGATCGAGTGATCTCTGTCTATGCATATGCTGATCTATGATTGATTGTCTATGAGGAAAACAATCTATCGATCACGTCTATGTAGATGGTGGTCAGGCGACTGCCGTCTACATTGTGTGCTATTTTTGACTGCATTTATGACACCCTAGATGCTTGAAAAAACATTAAATGCGTAAAGGACTAGGAGGTGTTCAACTACTCACTGTTGGTCTAGCATTTTCTGGTCGATGGTGGACCTGAATGTGCTCTCTAAGTTGTGCACACTCTCACTCTACTTCCATCGCTCTCCTCTTCTTCTCTCTTTTTTCTCTTTCTGAGTGAAAATGACTTGTCAATGGGCCCCGGTTGACTATTTATAGCCCCTTGGGACCCATTTCTTCTATCCTTCTCCTTGTTTCCTATTCTAGTCCCCATTTTCCCTCACTTTTCTTTGACACGCCATGCAATTGGTCTTCTTTCCCTGTTTCCTACCTTTTTTTGAGAAAATTTTATTAAAAATTTGTATTTTTCCTATTATTTTCTCAAGGGGCACATTCCTCCACTCTCGCTGTCGTAGGTTTTCCTAACCTCTCTGGGACATCTTATTTTCTTTTCTTTGACGTGATGCCACTTTCAATGCCGCATCAAAGAGGGGCAAAATGTAGACATCTAAAATCGTCCTTATATTAATTTAATTAATATTCCCTTAACATTATAATTAATTTAAATTAATTAATTATATTTGTTATATTCTTCTATTTATTTAATTAAATGTAATTCACTTTACTTAGTATTTAAATCTAGTTTAAATACTACACCCTTTGATGTATTAAATTTTATTTAAATACATTCCCCCTCATTAGTCCCTTTAAATCAATTTTTAATTTATTTATTCCTCCACATGACTTAAATTATACTAAACCAAATTAATCTAAATTTCTAATTTGGATTAAACTAATTTGAACCTAGATCTACCCTACCTCACATCAGTCTCACCAAATAGACCTACTCACTAATTAACTAAGGTTAATTAGGCTAATTTCTTGATTCCTACAATAATTAGTCCTAATTATTTGCTCACACATGTGTGAGCAAATTTCCAAAAATTGCTTTTTCCAAATAATATTTATTTGGTGCCAACAAGGTTTCTTACACCCATGATGACACCTTCTTACACTTTCTAAAAGTGTTCTATTGGCCCAAATCTCTTACACCTCTTACAAGATCCTTCACATGTGTACTTTAAGTACACTTTGACCCATCACATCCAAAGTTGCTCACACATGTGTGAGAAAAGTGGGCCTCTTGCATGGCTTATGTGTCCCTCATGTGGCACCTATGTGGATGCCACATGAGCTCGACCTCATCCAAGCCCTCTCT
This sequence comes from Thuja plicata, assembly GCA_018584345.1. NCBI lineage: Eukaryota > Viridiplantae > Streptophyta > Pinopsida > Cupressales > Cupressaceae > Thuja > Thuja plicata. The sequence continues at coordinate 808,247 of MU225463.1, forward strand.
CTCTTCCAAAAAATCTATAAATAGAGGCCATTGTCAAGAGCAAATCATCTCCCTTTTATGCATTGTTATCATGCTAGAATAGCTCTAGAATTCTTAGTTCATATTTATGTTTTATGCTTATTAGTTAATTTTGATAATCTAGATATCACATCTTGGGTTAATGGAATGAATTTAGTTTCTTAGTTTAGATCTTGCATATCATCCTAAATAGTAGTTCTTTGCATCTTCATCATGGTGAGAGCTTGAGACAAGTTCTCAATATTTGTTCCTTGAGTTCTTCACTCATTGTAGTCATTTATCTTGCATCTTTAATCATCAAGTGGGATAAGTATATTGTGTTGGGAGAGCACACCCAAAAAATTCTCTAAGAGAAAATCAACAAGGAATTGGGTGCCCTTGTTTGGCTCATTGGTGGTTGTGGTTTTAGTTCTTGTCTTAGAATACATTTGAACATGTTTAGCTTTTGAATCTTTCTTTAATGACTAACCTCTAATGTTTGCATGTTTTAAGTGTTGTTCTTGACAGGATAATTTTATCACATACACATACTATGCCAATAGATGTCATCATAATCAGTTAGGGTTCTCCTACTTCAATGGTCACAACAACTCGGCAACAGTACATCTTTTTTCTAAACCTAAATTATTACCATTCAGGTGAGCACCTATGTTAAACAAGGAGAAACAACATGTTTTTGATATATGCAAAGAGGAACTATCTAAGGAAAAAAAAACTATTTCTAGATGGTTTGAAGATGGCGATCCATTTCTCTAGAGGCTTTACCAAGATGCAGGCAAGGACTATCAGTCTCATTCTATCTTAGATAACAATGTGCATAAAATATTTCAAAGGCATGGATGGTTTTTCCATTTTGATTCTAGGGCTTCTTCCTCAAAATTTAATGTCGTGTAATAAGACCACCTAGAGTGCCAACAATGAATTTTTTTCCTTCAAACAAGACAATGTCAAAGACAAAGGGTTCTCAAAGAAGGCCACCCCAAGGGCACACATCTTCACAATATGTCCTAGAAGAAACCTAAGCTAAAAAATACAAAGAATAACGTGGTCAGAGAGAATTAACAGAAAGATAATAAGGGGGATACCTTCTGTTAGTACTCTCAAATTTTGGAGAAATTTGGAGTGACTATATTGAAAATTACTCAAAAGCAAGATGAATAACCCCTAAAAACTTGCGGAGAATCCTTACTTTGAACACATGCAAAAAGAGGCCTATTGATTTGTGTTGAAAAACAGTTGGGAGACATGTATATAACCTTTAATTTGGCATGTGAAGTGGGTTTGAACCCTCAAATTTCAGTTCTAGCTTGTTTTGGAGATAGCCATTTGGAGGTGCTTGTCCAAATCTGCACTTTTTCCTAAGTATCATTTTGTTGTAAAAGGCCTAGTTTGCCTTTGAATATCTTGTATCCTATTAAGTTTCATGGCCCACCACTTTGAGTAATGTTTTATGTTTATATAAGAGAGTTTATGTTTCAAAGATCAATCCATTTTGAATCCGTTTGATAGGTTTTCCAATCCCTCAAAGTTGGTCTTCCAAAAATGTCTCGTTTCTTTGTTCTGCCCAGAATTCTGAGTAACCCTGTTTGACCAATTGTAACTTTTGACCTTGTGACCTAATTAAGAAAATAAATTTTGCATCATATTATAGAGGTAAAATATGTCTTATACCTCCGTATTTAGGTCATGATGAATCCATTTGGTCAGTTTGCTAAGCTCATTCCGTTTGCAGTTTCTATGAATTTGCCAAATGGTCAAATGCAGAATTGCAGAATGACCTACTTTTGAGGTCTTGAAAATGTCTATCTGGATGAATGCCTTGGATAATTGATTTGTCCCTAATATTTTAAGCATGGATTTGTACCTACCTAGATATTTTCAGACTTTTACCAATCTGATTGATCACTTTTCTTTGCCGATTTCAAACCCGATTTTTGCATATCTGATGTGTTTTGATTCAGAAATTGTTTTAGGTGCTGACTTTACACATTAGTGTCTTTTAATCCATGGATAATCAAACTAGGCTAGTGGTAGTATCATGGTCCATACATGAATTTAAATCTATGACCAAGGGTTCAGACTCCAAAGGTTTCAGATGATGAGTTTTCAAAGTGAGTTTTGAAGGTGATTTGTGCAAATTGGCGGTGTAGACAAAATTAGTTTTTCAAGAGGCCATGTTTGATCAGTGATATTTTTTGGCTCAATTATTTTTGTACAATCTCCTTTGGCATGGGTTCTCATATGTTGGAAATGATCTTAAATTACAAATGGCACATTTCTTTGAGGCTTCTCGTTTAGTTTTTGAAGCCAGTTCCTAAGGCTATTTTCTATTTATGGGACAAATTTGTAGAAATATACACGTTGGTTTTAAGTAATCTCCAGTTCAGTATTGGAAAGTCCAAACTATATTATAGTATCATGTTTTATGTCACTTCAAGGTGGATTTACAAGAATGTTGTAACATGACATGAAGATCACTATGGGGTCTCTGAAACATATCTCATTTATTCTTTGTAGTAACTTTGTCATGATGCCTTCTAGAACAATGGTTTCATCTCTATAGTCTTGAAGTAATAAAAGGGGACTTGTACAAACAATGGAGGAAGCTAAAATTTTAAATACATTTGTATTTGAGTTACAGTACCCTACGCAACAAGTTAGGAGAGTTTAGCATGAGTGAGAAATGACTTTGGGGGAAGTTAAGTTTTAATATACTCTCAATTCACAAGTATTTGTTTTGTAAATGCAATTTGTATAGTTTGCATAGACTATCAAGTGATTTTTCATTTTAAATGCAAATGTCAAAAAATGTTGCACTAAACATGGTGAAAGGTTAAAACAAAACTTTGCAAAGCACATTGCGCAAATAGTTGAAGATTTAAAATGTTTTCCAGATGTACATTGGCAGACAAAAACCACAGGGGGTTGCGCATGAGTAAAGGGAGTTTAAAATTAATAAGTATAATTGTATTGACACCCTACGCAACACATATGAGAGGGGAGTCAGAGCATTTAAAATGCATGATGCACTGCATAGTAAGAAGGAAATTAGAGGTTGCATAATGTGTTAACATACATTGCAAGATGCATTTAGCAGCTATAAAGCCAAGGGATACTCACGCAACAATATGGATGAAATTTTAAATTTTTTATGTAGTTTCATCAAGACTCTACGCAGCTTGTGATGGAGTTTTCAAACAACATAAAAAATTGTAGATTATGCTATATACCCAGTGCATTGGGAAAATTAAGGGGTATGCGCTGAATTAAGGGAAGGGATGAAACATTTTGTTGGCAAGTTGACTCCCTGAGGATGCATGACTCCTTTTGTGTGGTCATCTTGGCAAAAAAGTCATGTTTAGTTTCTGTCATGAAAGACAAAATGACTAAGTATGGAAAACAGGGCAGACAGAGACACTCAATGATCAACACATTAGCGCACATGCAAGAGATCAATTCAAATTATGCGCATTCAGATATATGTTGTATGACACATGTACATGCTACATCTAGACATGCATAGTACAGAACAATAGTACGAAAAAGTTACATGAAGATCAATAGACCAGCAGTCTAGAAGATAGAGCATGGAAGCCGACTACTATTTTGATCAGCATGAATTATTTTGTAATGTAATGGCTAATTGCATTTGGTTATATGTTTGTAATAATGTAATTAGAATTGTAGTAAACATGCTTGAGCTGACTTGTTCGGAAGCGTTGTGTATTTTGTTTTAGGGCCGACTAAGAGTTTTGTTTTGGGTCGCGCCTATTCGGATATGAACATATAAGTTTGTAATGTAAAGTTATGTTATAGTAGTCGATTATTATGAAAGAGGAAGATACAGAAGAGTAGTATAATGGAGTCAGTATATGATATAGCTCTTTAAGAGAGTAAGAGCATTCGCACATACATAGAACTGATCAGAAAATAGTGTCATTATAGTAGTTCACTTTGATATAGTGTATATCAACTTTCAGAAGGTTGTAGCCTTCATCCAATTGGGCAGTGAGCCTAGGCAGTGAGCCATATACCTTTAATAGGGTTTTTGTAAAAGACTCCTAATAGGGTCTGACCTTTAACCAGGTCATTGTACTTGCATTGTAAAGACTGCTTCTAATAGGGCAAAGGAACATTAATAAGTTCATTATACCTAGTACGATATTTGTGGGTACCAATTCACACCAGGGTTTTCCTCTGATCAAGGTTTCCCCATAATCATATCATGTGTTATGAGTTCTTATGTTAAGCTTCATTCTATGTATGTTTGATTTATATTTAAGTTGTTGAAAAGTAATTAATAGACAAACATTGATTCAACCCCCCCTCTCAGTGTTTCTGACACATTTTACAAGTAGAAAATGCCAAAATAGAGGACAGCACTGGGTCTGAATGGAGCTACATTTGGGAGCACAGAAAAAATAGCCAATGGAGTTTAAGTGAATGTTTGAAGCCTACCAAAGGAATGAAGCACATTATATCAAAAAGGCCACGCAGTATTTGAAAACCAAATAGGAAGCTGCACATGCTTGTGAGGGATATATTGTATGTTTTTTTAAAGACATTCATTGCAAATGGTGGAGGAAGTCCAGCGCAATGTGTGTTTTGGAGATAAAACAAAAGGTTGCGTAGACCATAAAGCCAGCCCAATATAAATACAAAAGCCTGTGCAAGGCATCAAGGGAGAAAACAATGCATTCAATGGAGCTTATGCATTGATAGGAGACAATAAAACAATTCAAGAAAATGCAATTGACAGGTGTAACAAAAGTAGACCCCACGCATTAGGCAAGTTTTATGCATATGTTTAAAATGTTTAAAAAACTTTTCAAGCCGCAGGTGTAAAACAATACAAAGACTCGTGCAATGCATAAATAGAGGTTTAAAATAATTTAAACTTCCAAGCCCAAGTGCATGGTTACACCAAGCCAGCGCATTTCATTGCAAAGGCACATGAAATGGATGTGGGTTAGTGGAGAATGCCAAAGAGAAAGTTTTAAAGAAAACATAAATAAACTTTCGAGGTAATGAAAAGATCAAAGTTAGTGCATGGAGAAAAGACTGATGTCTGCACTAGTTGAAAGTGCCTGTGCTAAGGAATAATAAACCAAAGCCTAGAATGAAGGTAGACTGCAAGTGCAAAGGAGTCGATGCTTAATATGGAGGAGTCCTGTGCAAAATACCAGTGCTAAATAGAGAAAATGAAAGAAAGAGCATCATCCCACATTTGCTAGGTGAGAGTTTTCTGGAATTTTTAAATACTGTCACACTTATATTGTTGTTTGAATAAGAGCTAAGAGGCCCACTAGAGGGCCCCTTGGCTGGAGGAATATAGTGCATGGCGGGGCCCCTAAATTTTGAGTGAAAATGCATAGAAATTTTAAAAACACTCAGGGGATTAATACCACATTAATGTTGCAAAGGAAACTCATGGTCTTTATAAAAAACAAGCCTCACATATGACTTTGAAGACAAAGAGGAAGCTATCCACATGTGAGCGGTTGGCACCTTGCCTCTGGAAGCATGCCTGATTGGCCGATCGACAAAATTTTGTAGATGAAGTTGCGCGGTCGTGGAGGAGAAAGGAAGCTCATCGCATGGTCGCAAAGGGTTCATGGTTGAGGTCAGATACTACACAAGTGAGTAAAAAGCTCATCGCGCAGTCACTGGTTGATTTTAGTTCACCAAAAAAGAGGTGTGAGTGTGCAACCAAGCTCAGTCATGTAGTCACCCAGGGTTTTCCAAGGTTGTGAAAAGGCATGTGAGTGGGCGAATCAACTCATTGTGCACTCGCGCAAGGTTTGCAAGGTGATAAAAAGGTGTTGTGACTGAGTGATTCAGCTTAGTCGCGCACTTGTGCAACGTAAAATTGGAGCCAGTCAAGGATGCAGAAATGGATTTTCAGAATGAATCAACGAGTGCCACTTGTCCAATTCTGGTGCACTGTGAGAAAAAATGTTTAAAATATACATATTTTAAAATGTCATTTCAATTCAGTAGTTTGACTATTGAATAATTTCAAAATGTTTCAAAGTTATTCAGAAAATATGCACGAGAGAGGAGCTTTGATAAATGATTTTAGGGGGCATTTTTATCCAAAACATCAAGTACCATATATCACCAGAAAGGTCTCGAAATGAGGATTCTGATTTTGTGAGCATTTTCAGTGTAGATCAAATCAAATTTTTACAGTTAGAGGAGGAATGAGTTGAAGATATTTTCTGAGAGAAGAAGGACAAGTATCGGTGACTGATTTTGTTTTCCAATTCCTCTATATCTCAGATTCTTCTCAATTGTACAGTAATGGTGAAATTAATTCTTCAAGACAACTTTCTGATTTTGCGTGTTTGGTTTTGATTTATTTGTTGTGTAAATGTATTGAATCACAAGTTTCTAATGAAAAGAAAAAGGAATCCCTTTCTAGTATTTTTCTGATGTCTTTGTGTTTGAGCCTGAATTTTTGTGTATTAATTTGTAAGGCATTTTAGTGCACTAGTTATAAGGTAACTGTGAAATTGTGTTTTAGTTTCTTTCAAGGAAAGAGTAAATCTTATAGAAAAGTTTAGAGGTTTCAAGGTTGGATATGAATCTGATGTCTAGGTGTTGGAGTGAAAAGAGTGAAATGTAAGGAACTTCATTTGGGTTTTGTATGTTTGGATTTAGAGGGTTTCTTGGGGATATATGTTTATTTGACTCTGTTACCCAATAGACAAGGCACTAGTCTTTGCTTCTTCATGCATTTGTCATCATCGAATCATAAAATATCAAATCATTTTTACTTTTCTGTTTAAAGAGCTATGAATGATTGTTAGATCAAGTGTGATGGGCAGGAATCCATCCCATGATTCACTAAAAGAGTGAATCCAATAGGTACACCCGCCTAAGCCTCTGAGCTCAAAGTGTAGGAGGATTATTTGATCCTTGTTAATTAGCCTTTTCTTTGACAAGGTCAGGGAAAAATACTAACAGAATGGTGACTCTACTTGGGAATTGCTGAAGTAGAATGGTCAGTAAGTGTAGGAGAGTTATTTCTTTTCATTTACTATGTTAACCCCATAATCTAGATTTGAAAGAAAGAGTCAAGCTAATAGAATCTAGAAATATTTTCAGATCTGTATAAGGATATCTTGGAAGTGTTTTCAATTGCAGTTATTATAAGAAATATTTGTGTGGCACTGCTAGTTAGAGAAAACCTAGAAATAAAGTATATATGTCAAATAGTTTTTGTTGTTTGAAGATTTTCCTCTATAAGGAGGTGGTGACTCTATGTTGAAATGAACCCGATGGAGCTATTAAGAAGGCTCTAGATCTACAAAATTTCTAGTCAAAGAAATAAGAGCAGTAGCTGCAATTTCCTTTCAGGTAATCCTCATATTTTCATGTGAAAGAAAAGTTCCTTATAAAGTGAAGTAGCACTAAGAAAAGGAAATAATGGTGATAAGTTGAGATGCTTCTCGATTGTTGAATGTAATCTATATACTCTTGAGAAGTATGTTTATATTTTGATTTCATGCTCATTTGGAAGAGAGTTTAGTCTTTTGTAAGAGGGCATGAAAATGGTAATCAATGGATCTGTTGTTGTTAAGACAATATTTGTAATAATATAAATATTATGTTGTATGAGTCACATATGCTCCCTTACATGACTCCAAATGCAGTCATGAGTTCTAGTCAGACTCAACCAGTTAATTTGAAAAGGGGTTTTAGTATTAAATTGTATGCAGCTCTGAATTTTGAAGGTATTCATGGTTACCCAAATTCTTTTCCACCCAAAATCAGAGAAAAATTACCTAGATTCAGGGGTGAGAGAGATGAGAATGCTGAGAAGCATTGTAAAAATTTCATGGACTTAAATGAAGATTTTGACATTGAATGTGAGGATAGCATTATGAAATTGTTTATCCAGTCTTTGATAGATGATGCAAGATGGTGGTTCTCATGTTTTCCTGAATGTTCTATCTCTTCGTGGGAGGAGTTAAGATCATCATTTTTGGAGTGGTTTGGTAAAATGATTAATCTAGTTGCAGCGATGAATAATTTCATGGAGATAAAAATAAAGTATGGTGAGTTTATCCCTCATTTCAATCTCAGATTTGCAGAAATATTGGGTCAAATCCCAATATAATTCAGACAAAATGATGCTTTTGTTTGGTTGTTTATTTTGGGACATTTAGTAAAAGGATGAATTACTTGTTAAGAGACAAGCAGCCTAGAACTTTGCATCAGGATTTTATAACACCAATGGGCATTGAAAATAATTTAAGATATAGAATTGTTCCAAGGGGTTTTCCATCTGCTAGAATTTTCTATCATAATATATCAAACACAGTAGATAGGTGTGGATTGATAAAATAAAATCACTGTCAAAGTATCTTTATCCCTGCTGATGATCTTAATAACCATGATGTAAATTATGTTTCAAAGGAAAATGTGGAAAGTAAAGAGGAGGCAAGTATTTCATTAGATAGTGGTTTTGCAACCCCAAATGATGAAGTCCTATCACAGTTTGTTGATGCCGATAGTGAGGATGTTTATGAGAAATCAGTTGAGGAAGAGGATCCATGGATTCATAATGGCTCTGATTTTTGTGAGGATAAAGTGATGGTTTATATGCAGCCATCTGAAGAAGATGAAGACATGTCATATGCTAGAGATAATTGTGAAGATGTTGATTTGTCAACAACATAGATGAATTATTTTGTGTCAGATAACAATGATGATAATACTAATTTTTAAATTTGTATGCTTTCATCTGATGACTTGTCATGCAAATTTGTTGATCCTAAGAACTATGAAAATGATTATGAAGTTGCTGCAGGTGGGTCAATGTCATCTTTGTGTTAATCGACCTTTGAAATTTTTTAGCAAGATGTGTGCCAAGATGAGGGTATGTATAATGAACTGCCTACTAATTTATTTGGACCACAGTTTGAAATGTTTGATGTGGAGCTAGGAGAAGATTTAGATTCTACTTTAGATTATTTTCTTTAGCCAGTGGTATGTTCATTCTTGCAAGCATGGGATGATAATGAAAATTTTTATGCATTGTCATTTAAAGATGTTGAAATGAATCAGCAAGGACATGTTAGCTATCAGACAAAAAGTGAGTCTTTTATTTTTCCAATCCAACATGCTGATGTTTTTCAAGATAATTTAAATCTGAAACCACAATTTGTACTTCAGCATGATTCATTCGAATGCTTGTGTGATATAAATAGGGTTGAATTTGAAAATTTTCCCTTTGAAATCAAAGCATGTATCGAAGTAAGTCAACAAATATCAATCTATGTGAGGGAGCTGAAATATTTTTCTCTTCAGCAAGATAAATGTATTCAAGGATATGGTATTTTGTTGTCATACAATAACCAACATTCAGAGTGTTTTGATGATTGGATGTTTCTATTTGATGGCGATTATGCTGGTTATATTTTATATGATATGATGAAGAGTTGCAGTTGTGTGTTTGATCAAGTGAATGGAAGCAGTAGTTTCAGCTTACCTTGGATTTTTGGAGATGAAAATCATATGTTTGATAGAGGTAAGAGATGAATCTAGTTTTGGGGCTTTGGGCCTTTTGTAAATAATTTTTATGTTTGTATAGTTGCTTTATTTCCCTTTCATTCGTGTGGTGTGTTGGTTTTCAATAAAGATTCCCAGTTTGATAAGAGAATAAAGAGAAGTGAAAGAGAGAAATATGATTTATTTTTGAATGGTTTGTTGTACCAATGATTCTAAATTCTTTGCATGCGCACATGGGGCATGCATCCTGAGATAGAGCCAATGTTAGTACTCTCAAATTTTGGAGAAATTTGGAGCGACTATAAAAAAAATTCCTCTAAGGCAAGATGAATAACCCCTAAAAACTTGTGGAGAATCCTTACTTTGAACACATGTAAAAAGAGGCCTACTAATTTGTGTGAAAAACTACTTGGGAGATATGTTAATAACCTTTCATTTGGCATATGAAGTGCATTCCAACCCTCATATTTCAGTTTAGGCTTGTTTTAGAGATAGCCATTCAGAGGTGCTTGTCCAAATCTGCACTTTTTCCTAAGTATCAATTTCCTGTAATAGGCCTAGCTTCCCTTTGAATATCTTGTATCTTGTTAAGTTTCAAGGCCCGCCACTTTGAGTAGTGTTTTAGGTGTATACCAGAGACTTTATGTTTCAAAGATCAATCCATTTTGAATCCATTTGATAGGTTTTCCAAACCCTCAAAGTTGGTCTTCCAGAAATGTCTCATTTCTTTGTTCTACCTAGAATTCTGAGTGACCCTGTTTGACCAATTGTAACTTTTGACCTTGTGACCTAATTGAGACAATTCCTTTTGTATCATATTATAGAGGTCAAATAAATCTTATACCTCCGTATTTAGGTCATGATGAATCCCTTTGGTCAGTTTGCTAAGCTCATTCCGTTTGCAGTTTCTATCAATTTGCCAAATGGTCAAATGCAGAATTGTAGAATGGCCTACTTTTGAGGTCTTGCAAATGTGTATCTGGATGAATGCATTGGATAATTGAGTTTTCGCTCATATTTTAAGAATGGATTTGTACCTGCCTGGATATTTTTAGATTTTTACCAATCTGATTAATCACTTTTCTTTGCCGATTTCAAACCCAATTTCTGCATATCTGATGTGTTTTGGTTCAGAAATTATTTTAGGAGCTGACTTTACACATTAGTGTCTTTTAATCCATGGATCATCAAACTAGGCTAGTGGTAGTATCATGATCCCCATACATGAATTTAAATCTATGACCAAGGGTTCAAACTTCAAAGGTTAGATGATGAGTTCTCAAAGTGAGTTTTGAAGGTGATTTGTGCAAATTGGCGGTGCAGACAGAATTAGTTTTTCAAGAGGCCATGTTTGATCAGTGATATTTTTTGGCTCAAGTATTTTTGTACAATCTCCTTTGGCATGGGTTCTCATATGTTGGAAATGATCTTAAATTACAGATGGCACATTTATTTGAGGCTTCTTGGTCAGTTTTTGAAGCCAGTTCCTGAGGCTATTTGCTATTTATGGGACAAATTTGCAAAAATATACACGTTGGTTTTAAGTACTCTCCAGTTCAGTATTGGCAAGTCCAAACTATATGATATTATCATGTTTGATGTCACTTCAAGGTGGATGTACAAGAATGTTGTAACATGGCATGAATATCACTGTCGGGTCTCTGAAACATATCTCATTTATTCTTTGTAGTAACTTTGTCATGATGCCTTCTAGAACAATGGTTTCATCTCTATAGTCTTGAAGTAATAAAAGGGGACTTGCGCAAACAATGGAGGAAGCTAAAATTTCAAATACATTTGTATTTGAGTTTCAGTGCCCTGCACAACAAGTTAGGAGAGTTCAGCATGAATGAGAAATGACTTTGGGGGAAGTTAAATTTTGATATACTCTCAATTCACAAGTATTTGTTTTGAAAATGCAATTTGCATAGTTTGCACAGACCATCAAGTGATTTTTCATTTTAAATGCAAATGTCAAAAAATGTTGCACTAAACATGATGAAAGGTTAAAACAAAACTTTACAAAGAACATTGCGCAAGTAGTTGAAGATTTAAATTTTTTTCTAGATGTACATTGGCAAAAAAAAACCACAGGGGGCTGCGAGTTTAAAATTAATAAGAATAATTGTATTGACACCCTACACAGCACATATGAGAGGGGAGTCAGAGCATTTAAAATTCATGATGCAATGCATAGTAAGAAGGAAATTAGAGGTTGCATAATGTGTTAACATACATTGCAAGATGCATTTAGCAGTTGTAAAGCCAAGGGATACTCATGCAACAATATGGATGAAATTTTAAACATTTCATGTAGTTTCATCAAGACTCTACGCTGCTTGTGATGGAGTTTTCAAACAACATAAAAAATTGTATATTGCGCTATATACTGAGTGCATTGGGAAAATTAAGGGGTATGCACTGAATTAAGGGAAGGCATGAGACATTTTACAAGTAGCAAATGCCAAAATAGAGGACAACATTGTGTCTAAATGGAACTGAATTTGGGAGCACAGACAAAACAACCAATGGAGTTTAAGTGAATGTTTGTAGTCTGTCAAAGGCATGAAGCGCATTATATCAAAAAGGCCATGCAGTATTTGAAAACCAAATAGGAAGTGGCACATGCTTGTGAGGGATATATTGTATGTTTTTTTTAAAGACATTTAATTCAAATGGTGGAGGAAATCCAGCGCAATGTGTGTTTTGGAGATAAAACAAAAGGTTGCGTAGACCTTAAAGCAGCCCAATATAAAGACAAAATCCTGAGAAAGGCATCAAGGGAGAAAAAAATGCATTGAATGGAGCTTACGCATTGATAGGAGACAACAAAACAATTCAAGCAAATGCAATTGGTAGGTGTAACAAAAGTAGACCCCATGCATTAGGTAAGTTTTATGCATATGTTTAAAATGTTTAAAAAAATCTTCAAGCCGCAGGTGTAAAACAATAGAAAGACCCGTGCAATGCATAAATAGAAGTTTAAAAGCATTTAAACTTCCAAGCCCAAGTGCATGGTTACACCAAGCCAGTGCATTTCATTGCAAAGGCACATGAAATGGATGTGGGTCAACACAGAATGCCAAAGAGAAAGTTTTAAAGAAAACATAAATAAACTTTTGAGGTAATGAAAAGATCAAAGTCAGTGCATGGAGCAAAGACTGATGTTTGCACCAGTTGAAAGGGCCTGCACTAAGGAAGAATAAACCAAAGCCTAGAATGAAGGTAGACTGCAAGTGCAAAGGAGTCGGTGCTTGATATGGAGGAGTCTTGCGCAAAAGACTAGCACTAAATAGAGAAAATGAAAGAAAGAGCATTATCCCACATTTTCCAGGTGAGAGTTTTCTGGAATGTTTAAATACTGTCATGCTTATATTGTTGTTTGAATAAGAGCCAAGAGTCCCACTAGTGGGCCCCTTAGCTAGAGGAATATAGTGCATGGAGGGGCTCCTAGATTTTGAGAGAAAATGCATAGAAAGTTTAAAAACACTCAAGGGATTAATACCACATTGGTGCTGCAAAGGAAACTTGTGGTCTTTATAAGAAACAAGCCTTGCATATGACTTTGAAGAAAAAGAGGAAGCTATCCACATGTGAGAATTTGGAACCTTGCCTCAGGAAGCGTGCCTAATTGGTTGACTCACAAAATTTTGTAGATGAAGTTGTGCAGTCGCTAAGGAGAAAGGTAGCTCATCGTGCGATCGCAGAGGGTTCACAGTTCAGGTCAGATACTGCAAAAGTGAGCGACAAGCTCATATTGTATTTCACCAAAAAAGAGTTATGAGTGTGCGACCAACCTCAGTCGTGTAGTCGCCCAGGGTTTTCCAAGGTCATGAAAAGGCAGGCAAGTGGGCAACTTAGCTTGTCACGCACTAGCGTAAGGTTTGCAAGGTGATGAAAAAGTGTTGCAATTGAGCGATTTAGCTCAGTCATGCACTCCCGCAAGTAAAATTGGAGTCAATCAAGGATGCAGAAATAGATTTTTAGAATGAATCAGTGAGTGCCATTTGTCCAATTCTAGTGCACTTTCAGAAAAAATGATTAAAATATACATATTTTAAAATGTCATTTCAATTCAATAGTTTGACAATTGAATAATTTCAAAATATTTCAAAGTTATTCAGAAAATGTGCATGAGAGAGGAGCTTTGATAAATGATTTTAGGGGGCATTTTTATCCAAAATATCAAGTATCATATATCACTAGAAAGGTCTCGGAATGAGGATTCTTATTTTGTGAGCATTTTGAGTGTAGATCAAATCAGATTTTTGTAGTTAGAGGAGGAAGGAGTTGTAGATATTTTTTGAGAGAAGGATAGGTGTCGGTGACTGATTTTGTTTTCCAATTCCTCTATATCTCATATTCTTCTCAATTGTACAGTGATGGTGAAATTAATTCTGCAAGGCAGCTTTCTGATTTTGTGTGTCTTATTTTGAGTTCTTTATTGTGTAAATGTATTGAATCAGAAGTTTTTGATGAAAAGCAAAAGGAATCCCTTTATATTATTTTTCTGATGTCTTTGTGTTTGATCCTAAATTTTTGTGTATTAATTTGTAAGGCATTTTAGTGCACCAGTTATAAGGCAGCTGTGAATTTGTGTTTTAGTTTCTTTCAAGGAAAGATAAATTCTTATAGACAAGTTCAGAGGTTTCAAGGTTGGTTATGAATCTGATGTCCAGGTGTTGGAGTGAAAAGAGTGAAATGTAAGGCACTTCATTCAGGTTTTGTATGTTTGGATTTAGAGGGTTTCTTGGGGATATATGTTTATTTGACTCTGTTACCCAATAGACAAGGCATTGGTCTTTGCTTCTTTATGTAGTTGTCATCATTGAATCATAAAATATCAAATCATTTTTACTTTTCTATTTAAAGATTCGTGAATGATTGTTAGATCAAGTGTGATGGACAGGAATCCATCCTATGATTCACTAAAAGAGTGAATCCAATAGGTACACCCGCCTGAGCCTCTTAGCTCGTAGTGTAGGAGGATTATTTGATCCTTGTTAATTAGCCTTTTCTTTGACAAGGTCAGGGAAAAATGCTAACAGAATGGCGACTCTACTGGGAATTGCTGAAGTAGAATGGTTAGTGAATGTAGGAGAGTTATTTCTTTTCATTTACTATGTTAACCTGAGAATCTGGTTTTGAAAGAAAGAGTCAAGCTAATAGAATCTAGAAATATTTTCAGATCTGTATAAGTATATCATGGAAGTGTTTTCAATTGCAGTAATTATAAGAAAGATTTTGTGTGGCTTTGCTAGTTGGAGAGAACCTAGAAATAAATTATATATGTCAAATAGTTTTTTTTGTTTGAAGATTTTCCTTTGTAAGGAGGTGTTGACTCTATGTTGAAATAAACCCGATGGAGCTATCAAGAAGGCTCTAGATCTGTGAGATTTCCAGTCAAATAAATAAGAGCAGTAGCTGCAATTTCCTTTCAGGTAATCCTCATATTTCCATGTGAAAGAAAAGTTCCTTATAAAGTGAAGTAGCACTAAGAAAAGGAAATAATGGTGATAAGTTGAGATGCTTCTCAGTTCTTGAATGTATTCTATATACTCTTGAGAATTATGTTTATATTTTGATTTCATGCTCATTTGCAAGAGAGTTTAGTCTTTTTGAAAGAGGGCATGAAAATGGTAATCGATGGATCTGTTGCTGTTAAGACAGTATTTGTAATAGTATAAATATTATGATGTATGAGCCACATATGCTCCCTTACATGACTCCAAATGCAGTCATGAGTTCCAGTCAGACGCAACCATGTAATTTGAAAAGGGGTTTTAGTATTAAATTGTATGCAACTCTAAATTTTGAAGCTATTCATGGTTACCCAAATGCTTTTCCACCCAAAATCAGAGAAAAATTGCCTGGATTCAGGAGTGAGAGAGATGAGAATGCTAAGAAGCATTGTAAAAAGTTCATGGACTTAATTGAAGATTTTGACATTGAATGTGAGGATAGCATTATGAAATTGTTTATCCAGTCTTTGATAGATGATGCAAGATGGTGGTTCTCCTATTTTCCTGAATGTTCTATCTCTTTGTGGGAGGAGTTAAGATCATTATTTCTAGAGTGATTTGGTAAAATGATTAATCCAATTGTAGTGATGAAGAATTTCATGGAGATAAAAATAAAGTATGGTGAGTTTATCCCTCATTTCAATCTCAGATTTGCAGAAATATTGGGTCAAATCCCAATAGAATTCAGACCAAATGATGCTTTTGTTTGGTTGTTTATTTTGGGGCATATGGTATAAAGATGAATTACTTGTTAAGAGACAAGCAACCTAGAAATTTTCATTAGACTTTTATAACAACAATGGACATTGAAAATAATTTAAGATATGGAATTGTTCCAAGGCGTTTTCCATCTGCTAGAATTTGCTATCATATTATATCAAACATAGTAGATAGGTGTGGATTGATAAATGAAAATCACTGTCAAAGTATCTTTATCCCTGCTGATCTTAATAACCATGATGCAAATTATGTTTCAAAGGAAAATGTGGAAAGTAAAGAGGAGGCAAGTGTTTTATTAGACAATGATTTTGCAACCCCAAATGATGAAGTCCTATCAGATTTTGTTGATGCCAATAGTGAGGATGTTTATGAGAAATTGGTTGAGGAAGAGGATCCACAGATTCACAATGGCTTTGATTTTTGTAAGGATAAAGTGATGGTTTATATACATCCATCTGAAGAAGATGAAGACATGTCATATGCTGGAGATAATTGTGAAGATGTTGATTTGTCCAAAACAGAGATGAATTCTTTTGTGTCGGATAACAATGATGATAATACTAATTTTTAAATTTGTATGCTTTCATCTGATGACTTGTCATGCAAAGTTGTTGATCCTAAGAACTATGAAAATGATTATGAAGTTGTTGCAGGTGGGTCAATGTCAGATTTGTGTGAACCGACCTTTGAAATTTTTCAGCAAGATGTGTGCCAAGATGAGGGTATGTATAATGAATTGCCTACTGATTTATTTGAACCACAGTTTGAAATGTTTGATGTGGAGCTAGGAGAAGATTTAGATTCTACTTTAGATTATTTGCTTTATCCAGAGGTATGTTTGTTCTTGTAAGCATGGGATGATAATGAAAATGTTGATGCATTGTCATTTAAAGATGTTGAAATGAATCAACAAGGGCATATCATCTATCAGACAGAAAGTGATTCTTTTCATTTTCCAATACAACATGCTAATGTTTTTCAAGATAAGTTAAATCTGAAACCACAAGTTGTAGTTCAACATGATTCATTTGAATGCTTGTGTGATATAAAGAGGGTTGAATTTGAAAAATTTCCTTTTGAAATCAAATCATGTATCAAAGTAAGTCAACAAATATCAATCTATGTGAGGGAGTTAGAATATTTTTCTCTTCAGCAAGATAATGGTATTGAAGGATATGGTATTTTGTTGTCATACAATGACTAGCATTCAAAGTTTTTTTATGATTGGATTTTTCTAGTTGATGGTGAGTATGCTGGTTATATTTTATATGATATGATGAAGAGTTGCAATTGTGTGTTTGATCAAGTGAATGGAAGCAGTAGTTTCAGCTTACCTTGGATTTTTGGAGATGAAAATCATATGTTTGATAGAGGTAAGAGATGAATCTAGTTTTGGGGCTTTGGTCCTTTTGTAAATAAGTTTCATGTTTTTACAGTAGCTTTATTTCCCTTTCAGTCGTGTGGTGTGTTGGTTTTCAATAAAGATTCCCAGTTTGAGAAGAGAATAAAGAGAAGAGAAAGAGGGAAATCTGATTTGTTTTTGAATGGTTTGTTGTACCAATGATTCTGAATTCTCTGCATGCCCACATGGGGCATGCATCTTGAGATAGATCCAATGTTAGTGCTCTCAAATTTTGGAAAAATTTTGAGCAACTATACTAAAAATTCCTCTAAGGCAAGATGAATAACCCCTAAAAACTTGCAGAGAATCCTTACTTTGAACACATGCAAAAAGAGGCCTATTGATTTGTGTGAAAAAATGCTTGGGAGACATGTTAATCACCTTTCATTTAGCTTGTGAAGTGGGTTCCAACCCTCATATTTCAGTTCTGGCTTGTTTTGGAGATAGCCATTCGGAGGTTCTTGTCCAAATCTGCACTTTTTCCTAAGTATCAATTTGTTGTAATAGGCCTAGTTTGCCTTTGAATATCTTGTATCCTATTAAGTTTCATGGCCTGCCACTTTGAGTAATGTTTTATGTGTGTATCAGAGAGTTTATGTTTCAAAGATCAATCCATTTTGAATCTGTTTGATAGGTTTTCAAATCCCTCAAAGGTTGTCTTCCAGAAATGTCTCGTTTCTTTGTTCTGCCCAGGATTCTGAGTAACCCTGTTTGACCAATTGTAACTTTTGACCTTGTTACCTAATTGAGATAATTCCTTTTTCATCATATTATAAAGGTCAAATACATCTTATACCTCCGTAATTAGGTCATGATGAATCCATTTGGTCAGTTTGCTAAGCTCATTCTGTTTGTAGTTTCTATCAATTTGCCAAATGGTCAAATGCAGAATTGCAAAATGATCTACTTTTGAGGTCTTGAAAATGTGTATCTGGATTAATTCATTGGATATTGAGTTTTCCCTCATATTTTAAGCATGTATTTGTACCTAGCTGGAGATTTTCATACTTTTACCAATCTGATTGATCACTTTTCTTTGCCGATTTCAAACCCAATTTCTGCATATCTGATGTGTTTTGGTTTAGAAATTGTTTTAGGTGCTGACTTTACACATTAGTGTCTTTTAATATGTGGATCATCAAACTAGGCTAGTGGTAGTATCATGATCCATACATGAATTTAAATCTATGACCAAGGTTTTAGACTCTAAAGGTTTCAGATGATGAGTTTTCAAAGTGAGTTTTGAAGGTGATTTGTGCAAATTGGCGATGCAGACAGAATTAGTTTTTCAAGAGGCCATGTTTGATCAGTGATATTTTTTGGCTCAAGTATTTCTATACAATCTCCTTTGGCACGAGTTCTCATATGTTGGAAATGATCTTAAATTATAGATGACACATTTCTTTGAGGCTTCTCGGTTAGTTTTTGAAGCCAGTTCCTGAGGCTAATTGCTATTTATGGGACAAATTTGTAGAAATATACACGTTGGTTTTAAGTAATCTCCAGTTTAGTATTGGCAAGTCCAAACTATATGATATTATCATGTTTGATGTCACTTCAAGGTGGAAGGACAAGAATGTTGTAACATGGCATGAAGATCACTGTCAGGTCTCTGAAACATATCTCATTTATTCTTTGTAGTAACTTTGTCATGATGCCTTCTAGAACAATGGTTTCATCTCTACAGTCTTGAAGTAATAAAAGGGTACTTGTGAAAACAATGGAGGAAGCTAAAATTTCAAATACATTTGTATTTGAGTTACAGTGCCCTGCGCAACAAGTCAAGAGAGTTCAGCATGAATGAGAAATGACTTTGGGGGAAGTTAAGTTTTAATATACTCTCAATTCACAAGTATTTGTTATGCAAATGCAATTTGCATAGTTTGCATAGACCATCAAGTGATTTTTCATTTTAAATGCAAATGTCAAAAAATGTTACACTAAACATGGTGAAAGGTTAAAACAAAACTTTGCAAAGCACATTGTGCAAGTAGTTGAAAATTTAAAATGTTTTCTAGATGTACATTGGCAGACAAAAACCACAGGGGGTTGCGCATGAGTAAAGGGAGTTTAAACTTAATAAGTATAATTGTATTGACACCCTACGCAACACATATGAGAGGGGAGTCAGAGCATTTAAAATGCATGATGCACTGCATAGTAAGAAGGAAATTAGAGGTTGCATAATGTGTTAACATACATTACAAGATGCATTTAGCAGTTGTAAAGTCAAGGGATACTCACACAACAATATGGATGAAATTTTAAACATTTCATATAGTTTAATAAAGACTCTGTGCAGCTTGTGATGGAGTTTTCAAACAACATAACAAATTGTAGCTTGCGCTAAATATCCAGTGCATTGGGAAAATTAAGGGGTATGTGTTGAATTAAGGGAAGGCATGAAACATTTTACAAGTAGAAAATGCCAAAATAGAGGACAACGCTGGCTCTGAATGGAGCTGCATTTGGGAGCACAGACAAAATAGCCAATGGAGTTTAAGTGAATGTTTGAAGCCTACCAAAGGCATGAAGTGCATTATATCAAAAAGGTCACGCAGTATTTGAAAACCAAATAGGAAGCTGCACATGCTTGTGAGGGATATATTGTATGTTTTTATTAAAGACATTCATTGCAAATGGTGGAGGAAGTCCAGCGCAATGTGTGTTTTGGAGATAAAACAAAAGGTTGCGTAGACCATAAAGTCAGCCCAATATAAAGACAAAAGAATGCGCAAGGCATCAAGGGAGAAAACAATGCTTTGAATGGAGCTTACTCATTGATAAGAGACAACAAAAAAATTCAAGCAAATGCAATTGGCAGGTGTAACAAAAGCATACCCCACGCATTAGGCAATTTTTATGCATATGTTTAAAATGTTTAAAAAACTTTTCAAGCCACAAGTGTAAAACAATAGAAGGACCTGCACAATGCATAAATAGAAGTTTAAAAGCATTTAAACTTCCAAGCCCAAGTGCATGGTTACTCCAAGCCAGTGCATTTCATTGCAAAGGCACATGAAATGGATGTGGGTTAGCGCAGAATGCCAAAGAGAAAATCTTAAAGAAAACATAAATAAACTTTCGAGGTAATGAAAAGATCAAAGTTAGTGCATGGAGAAAAGACTAATGTCTACGCTATTTGAAAGGGCCTGCACTAAGGAAAAATAAACCAAAGCCTAGAATGAAGGTAGAATGTAAGTGCAAAGGAGTTGGCACTTGATATGGAGGAGTCCTGTGCAAAAGACCAGTGCTAAACAAAGAAAATGAAAGAAAGAGCATTATCCCACATTTTCTAGGTGAGAGTTTTCTGGAATGTTTAAATACTGTCATGCTTAAATTGTTTTTTCAATAAGAGCCAAGAGTCCCACTGGCGGGCCCCTTGGCTGGAGGAATATAGTGCATGGCGGGGCCCCTAAATTTTGAGCAAAAATGCATAGAAAGTTTTAAAACACTCAAGGGATTAATACCACATTGGTGTTGCAAAGGAAACTCATGGTATTTATAAGAAACAAGCCTCACATATGACTTTGAAGACAAAGAGGAAGCTATCCACATTTGAGCACTTGGCACCTTGCCTCAAGAAGCGTGCCCGATTGGTTGACCAACAAAATTTTGTAGATGAAGTCGCACGGTCACAGAGGAGAAAGGCATCTGGTTGTGCGGTCATAGAGGGTTCATGGTTGAGGTTAGATATAGCATGTAAGTGAGAAAAAATCTCATCGCATAGTCAATAGTGGATTGCAGTTCACCAAAAAAGAGGTGTGAGTGCGTGACCAAGCTCAATCGTGCAGTCACCCAGGGTTTTCCAAGGTCGTGAAAAGGCACGCGAGTGGGTGACTCATCTTGTCGTACACTCATGCAAGGTTTTCAAGGTAATGAAAAAGTGTTGCAACTGAGCAATTCAGCTTAGTCATGCACTCGCATAAGGTAAAATTAGAGCCAGTCAAGGATCTAGAAATGGATTTTCAAAATGAATCAGCAAGTGCCACTTTTCCAATTCTGGTGCACTGTGAGAAAAAAATGATTAAAATATACATATTTTAAAATGTCATTTAAATTCAATAGTTTTACTATTGAATAATTTCAAAATATTTCAAAGTTATTCAAAAATGTGCACGAGAGAGGAGCTTTGATAAATGATTTCAGGGGGCATTTTTATCCAAAAAATCAAGTATCATATATCACCAGAAAGGTCTCGGAATGAGGATTCTGATTTTGTGAGCATTTTGAGTGTAGATAAAATCAGATTTTTGCAGTTAGAGTAGGAAGGAGTTGTAGATATTTTCTAAGAGAAGAAGGACAGGTGTCAGTGACTGATTTTGTTTTCCGATTCCTCTATATATCAGATTCTTCTCAATTGTACAGTGATGGTGAAATTAATTCTGCAAGGCAGCTTTCTGATTTTGTGTGTCTGGTTTTCAATTCTTTGTTGTGTAAATGTATTGAATCAAAAGTTTTTGATGAAAACCAAAAGGAATCCCTTTCTAGTATTTGTCTGATGTCTTTGTGTTTGATCCTAAATTTTTATGTATTAATTTGTAAGGCATTTTAGTGCACCAGTTATAAGGTAGCTGTGAATTTGTGTTTTATTTTCTTTCATGGAAAGAGTAAATCTTATAGACAAGTTCAAAGGTTTCAAGGTTGGATATGAATCTGATGTCTAGGTGTTGGAGTGAAAAGAGTGAAATGTAAGGCACTTCATTCAGGTTTTGTATGTTTGGATTTAGAGGGTTTCTTGGGGATATATGTTTATTTGACTCTGTTACCCAATAGACAAGGCACTGGTCTTTGCTTCTTTATGTAGTTGTCATCATCAAATCATAAAATATCAAATCAATTTTACTTTTCTATTTAATGAGATGTGAATGATTGTGAGATCAAGTGTGATGGGCAAGAATCCATCCCATGATTCTCTGAAAGAGTGAATCCAATAGGTACACCCGCCTGAGCCTCTGAGCTCAAAATGTAGGAGGATTATTTGATCCTTGTTAATTAGCCTTTTCTTTGACAAGGTCAGGGAAAAATGCTAACAGAATGGTGACTCTACTTGGAAATTGCTGAAGTAGAATGGTTAGTGAGTGTAGGAGAGTTATTTCTTTTCATTTAATATCTTAAACCTAGAATTTGGTTTTGATAGAAATATTCAAGCTAATAGAATCTAGAAATATTTTTAGATCTGTATAAGGATATCTTGGAAGTGTTTTCAATTGCAGTAATTATAAGAAAGATTTGTGCAGCTTTGCTGGTTGGAGAGAACCTAGAAATAAAGTATATATGTCAAATACTTTTTTTTGTTTGAATATTTTCCTCTGTAAGGAGGTGGTGACTCTATGTTGAAATGAACTCGATGGAGCTATCAATAAGGTTCTAGATCTGCAAAATTTTCAGTCAAAGAAATAAGAGCAGTAGCTGCAATTTCCTTTTAGGTAATCCTCATATTTTCATATGAAAGAAAAGTTCCTTATAAAGTGAAGTAGCACTGAGAAAAGGAAATAATGGTGACAAGTTGAGATGCTTCTCGGTTGTTGATTGTATTCTGTATACTCTTGAGAAGTATGTTTATATTTTGATTTCATGCTCATTTGGAAGAGATTTTAGTCTTTTTGTAAGAGGGCATGAAAATAGTAATCAATGGATCTATTGTTGTTAAGACAGTATTTGTAATAGTATAAATATTGTGATGTATGACTCACATATGCTCCCTTACATGACTCCAAATGTAGTGATGAGTTCTAGTCAGACTCAACCATGTAATTTGAAAAGGGGTTTTAGTATTAAATTGTATGTAGCTTTAAATTTTGAAACTATTCATGGTTACCCAAATGCTTTTCCACCCAAAATTAGAGAAAAATTGCCTAGATTCAGGGGTGAGAGAGATGAGAATGTTGAAAAGCATTGTAAAAAGTTCATGGACTTAATTGAAGATTTTGACATTGAATGTGAGGATAGCATTATGAAATTGTTTATCCAGTCTTTGATAGATGATGTAAGATGGTGGTTCTCCTATTTTCCTGAATGTTCTATCTCTTCGTGGGAGGAGTTAAGATCATCATTTTTGGAGTGGTTTGGTAAAATGATTAATACAGTTGCAGCGATGAAGAATTTCATGGAGATAAAAATAAAGTATGGTGATTTTATCCCTCATTTCAATTTTAGATTTGTAGAAATATTGGGTCAAATCCCAATTGAATTAAGACTAAATGATGCTTTTGTTTGGTTGTTTATTTTGGGGCATTTGGTAAAAAGATGAATTACTTGTTAAGAGACAAGCAGCCTAGAACTTTGCATCAGGATTTTATAAAAGTAATGGGCAATGAAAATAATTTAAGATATGGAATTGTTCCAAGGGGTTTTCCATCTGCTAGAATTCACTATCATAATATATCAAACACAGTAGATAGGTGTGGATTGATAAAATAAAATCACTGTCAAAGTATGTTTATCCCTGCTGATATTAATAACCATGATGCAAATTATGTTTCAAAGGAAAATGTGGAAAGTAAAGAGGAGGCAAGTGTTTTATTAGATGATGATTTTGCAACCCCAAATGATGAATTCCTATCAAAGTTTGTTGATGCCGATAGTGAGGATGTTTATGAGAAATCATTTGAGGAAGAGGATCCATGGATTCACAATGGCTCTAATTTTTTTGAGGATAAAGTGATGGTTTATATGCAACCATCTGAAGAAGATGAAGACATGTCATATGCTGGAGATAATTGTGAGGATGCTGATTTGTCCAAAATAGAGATGAATTCTTTTGTGTCAGATAACAATGATGATAATACTAATTTTTAAATTTGTATGCTTTCATCTGATGACTTGTCATGCAAATTTGTTGATCCTAAGAACCATGAAAATGATTATGAAGTTTCTGCAGGCGGGTCAATGTCAGATTTGTGTGAACCAACCTTTGAAATTTTTTAGCAAGATGTGTGCCAAGATGAGGTATGTATAATGAACTACCTGCTAATTTATTTGAACCCCAGTTTGAAATGTTTTATGTGGATCTAGGAGAAGATTTAGATTCTAGTTTAGATTATTTGCTTTAGTCAAAGGTATGTTTTTTCTTGAAAGTGTGGGATGATAATGAAAATTTTGATGCATTGTCCTTTAAAGATGTTGAAATGAATCAGCAAGGACATGTCAGCTATCAGATAGAAAGTGAGTCTTTTCTTTTTCCAATCCAACATGCTAATGTTTTTCAAGATAAGTTAAAACCACAAGTTGTAGTTCAACATGATTCATTTGAATGCTTGTGTGATATAAATAGTGTTGAATTTGAAAAATTTCCCTTTGAAATCAAAGCATGTATCGAAGTAAGTCAACAAATATCAATCTATGTGAGGGAGCTAGAATATTTTTCTCTTCAGCAAGGTAATGGTATTGAAGGATATGGTATTTTGTTGTCATACAATGACCAACATTCATAGTTTTTTGATGATTGGATGCTTATAGTTGATGGTGAGTGTGTTGGCTATATTTTAAATGATATGATGAAGAGTTGCAGTTGTGTGTCTGATCAAGTGAATGGAAGCAGTAATTTTAGCTTAACTTGGATTTTTGGAGATGAAAATCATATGTTTGATAGAGGTAAGAGATGAATCTATTTTTGGGGCTTTGGGCCTTTCGTAAATAAGTTTTGTGTTTGTATAGTTTCTTTATTTCCCTTTCAGTCATGTGGTGTGTTGGTTTTCAATAAATATTCCCAATTTGAGAAGAGAATAAAGAGAAGAGAAAGAGGGAAATCTGATTTGTTTTTGAATGGTTTATTGTACCAATGACTCTAAATTCTCTGCATGCCCACATGTGGTACATATCCTGAGATAGAACCAATTTTATTACTCTTAAATTTTGGAGAAATTTGGAGTGACTATACTAAAAATTCCTCTAAGGCAAGATGAATAACCCCTAAAACTTGCGGAGAATCCTTACTTTGAACACATGCAAAAAGAGGCCTATTGATTGGTGTGAAAAACCACTTGGGAGACATGTTCTTCACCTTTCATTTGGCATATGAAGTGGGTTCCAACCCTCATATTTCAGTTCTGGCCTATTTTGGAGATTGCCATTCGGAGGTGCTTGTCCAAATTTGCACTTTTTTGTAAGTATCAATTTTCTATAATAGGCCTAGTTTGCCTTTGAATATCTTGTATCCTATTAAGTTTCATGGCCCCCCACTTTGAGTAATGTTTTATGTGTATCTCAAAGAGTTTATGTTTCAAAGATCAATCCATTTTGAATCCGTTTGATAGGTTTTCCAATCCCTCAAAGTTGGTCTTCCAGAAATGTCTCATTTCTTTGTTTTGCCCAGAATTCTGAGTAACATTGTTTGACCAATTGTAACTTTTGACCTTGTGACCTAATTGAGACAATTACTTTTTCATTGTATTATAGAGGTCAAATATGTCTTATACCTTCGTATTTAGGTCATGATGAATCAATTTGGTCAGTTTGCTAAGCTCATTCCATTTGCAGTTTCTATCAATTTGCCAAATGGTCAAATGCAGAATTATAGAATGACCTACTTTTGAGGTCTTGCAAATATTGGAGATTTGATTCTAAATAGTTGATTGATTGTATGTTTGTCATTGATGACAACATATAATACACAGTAGTACTTCTGTATGTACTTATCCATATGATGACATGAAGACTTGCATGGATAGATACATGTTGTTGACATGTTTATTGTGCTATGTTCATACACGCAGACCCAGATATGATGTTTCAGTAAAGATATGCAATTTTTTTATTGACGGTTATATTTCTGGAGGAATAACGGTTTAAGGCCGACATATGTAACGGTTTTCTGGAGTTGCACCTATCATCAAGATATGCGTGTGTATATTCATGATTAGTTATGAGTTTTTGATATTAATCTAAAGGTGCCAAACATGTTTCAAGAGGATTGCAAAGTTATGGTCAATTTGGTGAAGCCAACTTAGTGAAGCGACGTGCCTATTTAGTTAGTACTTGCATGGTTGTAATTATGCTTGTGCATTTAGTAGAGCTGACAAGGATGTTATGAAGAGTTTTCTAATAGGTCCCATGATCTCATACTTGGTGTATGTACTTATAGAAGGTCATTTGTGATAAGAAGAGTTGCAAAAGCCAGAAATAAGAAAAGTAGAGCAGAGTGTTTAAGCAACAGAGCTATATTTATCATATGTTGATAATATAGATATTGAAGTTGAAGATTTCAGAATATAGATAATATTATTGTAGTGCTATACAAGAGATTAAAGCATTGG
The DNA here is from genome assembly GCA_018584345.1 of Thuja plicata. Taxonomy (NCBI): domain Eukaryota; kingdom Viridiplantae; phylum Streptophyta; class Pinopsida; order Cupressales; family Cupressaceae; genus Thuja; species Thuja plicata. The sequence continues at coordinate 834,685 of MU225463.1, forward strand.
TGCACAAAAAGGAACTGATCAGATAAGCAGTGTCACAAGCAATAGTTCATCTTGTTGATACAGTGTGTATCAAATATCCAGAAGGTTGTAGCCTTCACCACTTGGATAGTGAGTCCTTGGACAGTGAGTCCACCACCCCTAACAGGGTTATTGTAAAAGACTCCTAACA
>MU225463.1:838911-870558 GCA_018584345.1 Thuja plicata
AAGACTTTGGTATTCAGGTTGACTATCCTATTGTTATTCATTGTGACAACACTAGTACTATTAACATGTCTAAGAACCCTGTGATGCACACAAAGACAAAACACATAGAGATCAAGTACCATTTTCTAAGAGAAAAATTTGCAAACAAGGAAGTGAAATTGGACCATGTAAGCACAAAAGATCAGTTGGTAGACATTTTCATGAAGCCTTTAGAAAAGGATACTTTTGAGTATCTAAGGGAGAAGTTGGGAGTCATTCCCTCTCCTAAGTCTAATTAAAAAAAAAGTAGCAAGTCCATCAGTCCTATGTGACTGATGAATGGTTGACTAATCTACTTCTGGAGTAGTACCTGTGCATAATGGTTTATGGCACCCTTTTCCATTGATTTCAATCGGGGAGTATGTACTAAAAACAAAGAAAAAAAGGAACACACACACAGAGCTTATACTCTAGGGGAGTATACATATAAAAAATAGTCCATGTAACTACAGCAGTGTAGATGAATCTTTGATGAGGATATTGAGAAGATTGTAAAAGAAAGAAGACACCATGAATAGAAGTTGTTTTTATCATATGTTGCCATCAATGCCAAAGGGGGAGATTGTTGGAGATTTGATTTTGAACAGTTGATTGATTGTATGTTTGTCATTGATGACAACATATAATACATAGAAGTACTTCTGTATGTACTTATCAATATGATGACATGAAGACTTGCATGGATAGATACATGTTTTTGACATGTTTATTATGCTATGTTCATACACGCAGACCTAGATATGATGTTTTAGTAAAGATATGTAATTCTGTTATTGACAGTTACAGTTCTGGAGGAATAACGGTTTAAGGTTGACGTATGCAACGTGTTTCTAGAGTTGCACCTATCATCAAGATATGCATGTGTATATTCATGATTAGTTATGAGTTTTTGATATTACTCTAAAGGCGCCAAACATGTTTCAAGAAGATTACAAAGTTATGGTCAATTTGGTGAAGCTGACTTAGTGAAGCGACACACCTATTTAGTTAGTACTTGCGCGGTTGAAATTATAATTGCACATTTAGTAGAGCCAACAAGGATGTTATGAAGAGTCTTTTAACAGGTCCCATGATCTCATACTTAGTATATGTACTTATAGAAGGTCATTTGTGATAAGAAGAGTTGTGAAAGCCAGAGATAAGAAAAGCAGAGCAGAGTGTTTAAGAAGTAGAGCTATATTTATCATATGTTGATAATATAGATATTGAAGTTGAAGCTTTCACAATATAGATAAGATTATTGTAGTTCTTTACAAGAGGTTAAAGAATCGGCACACAAAAAGGAACTGATCAGACAAGCAGTGTCACAAGCATTAGTTCATCTTGTTGATACAGTGTGTATCAAATAGCCAGAAGGTTGTAGCCTTCACCACTTGGACAGCGAGTCCACCACCCCTAACAGGGTTATTGTAAAAGACTCCTAACAGGGTTAGACCCTTAACCAAGTCACTATACTACTACATTGTAATGAACAACTCCTAACAGGGTTGAAAGATCTTTTAACAGGGATTACTATAAATAGTATAATTCTTTGTGGGTGCTAATTCCCACCAGGGATTTTACCATTTGGTTTCCCCGTAACCGAATTGATGTGTTGTATAATGTGTTATCTAAATGTGCATTTAATTTATATCAATCTGGATTAATAAGTACAAAAGATTTAAAGTTGCTGATAACTGATTCACCCCCCCCCTTTCAGTTATCCCTGAAGTATTCTAACAACAAATGTGTATCCGGATGAATTCCTTGGATAATTGATTTTTCCCTCATATTGTAAGCATGGATTTGTACCTACCTGGAGATTTGCAGATTTCTACCGATTCGATTGATCACTTTTCTTTGCCGATTTCAAACCCAATTTTAGCATATCTGTTGTGTTTTGGTTAAGAAATTGTTTTAGGTGTTGACTTTACACATTAGTGTCTTTTAATCTGTGGATAATCAAACTAGGCTAGTGGTCGTATCATGATCCATACATGAATTTAAACCTATGACCAAGGGTTCAGACTCCAAAGGTTTCAGAAGTTGAGTTTTCAAAGTGAGTTTTGAAGGTGATTTGTGCAAATTGGCGGTGCAGACAAAATTAGTTTTTCACAAGGCCATGTTTGATCAATGATATTTTTTGGCTCAAGTCTTTTTGTACAATCTCATTTGGCACGGGTTTTCATATGTTGGAAATGAGCTTAAATTATAGATGGCACATTTCTTTGAGGCTTCTCGGTTATTTTTTGAAGCCACTTCCTCAGGCTATTTTCTATTTATGGGACAAATTTGCAGAAATATATACGTTGGTATTAAGTAATCTCCTGTTCAGTATTGGCAAGTCCAAACTATATGATATTATCATGTTTGATGTCACTGAAAGGTGGATGTACAAGAATGTTCTAACTTGGCATGAAGATCACTGTCAGGTCTCTGAAACATATCTCATTTATTATTTGTAGTAACTTTGTCATGATGCCTTCTAGAACAATGGTTTCATCTCTATAGTCTTGAAGTAATAAAAGGGGACTTGCAAAAACAATGGAGGAAACTAAAATTTCAAATACATTTGTATTCAAGTTACAGTGCCCTACGCAACAAGTCAAGAGAGTTCAACATGAATGAGAAATGACTTTGAGGGAAGTTAAGTTTTAATATACTCTCAATTCACAAGTATTTGTTTTGCAAATGCAATTTGCATAGTTTGCACAGACCATCAAGTGATTTTTCATTTTAAATGTAAATGTCAAAACATGTTCCACTAAACATGGTGAAAGGTTAAAAAAAAACTTTGCAAAGCACATTGTGCAAGTAGGTGAAGATTTAAAATGAAATCCAGATGTACATTGGTAGACAAAAACCACAGGGGGCTGCGCATGAGTTAAGGGAGTTTAAAGTTAATAAGTATAATTGTATTGACACCCTGTGCAACGCATATGAGAGGGGAGTCAGAGCATTTAAAATGCATGATGCACTGCACACTAAGAAGGAAATTATAGGTTGCATAATGTGTTAACATACATTGCAAGATGCATTTAGCAGCTGTAAAGCCAAGGGATACTCATGCAACAATATGGATGAAATTTTAAACATTTCATGCAGTTTCATGAAGACTCTGCGCAGCTTGTGATGGAGTTTTCAAACAACATTAAAAATTGCAGATTGTGCTATATACCCAGTGCATTGGGAAAATTAAGGGGTATGCGTTGAATTAAGGGAAGGCATGAAACATTTTACAAGTAGAAAATGCCAAAATAGAGGACAACGTTGGGTCTGAATGGAGCTGCATTTGGGAGCACAGACAAAACAACCAATGGAGTTTAAGTGAATGTTTGAAGCCTGCCAAAGGCATGAATCACATTATATCAAAAAGGCCACACAGTATTTGAAAACCAAATAGGAAGCTGTGCATGCTTGTAAGGGATATATTGTATGTTTTTTTTAAAGACATTCATTGCAAATGGTGGAGGAAGTCTAGCGAATTGTGTGTTTTGGAGATAAAACAAAAGGTTGTGCAGACCATAAAGTCAGCCCAATATAAAGACAAAAGCCTGCGCAAGGCATCAAGGGAGAAAAAAATGTATTAAATGGAGCTTACGCATTGATAGGAGACAACAAAACAATTAAAGCAAATGTAGTTTCCAGGTGTAACAAAAGTAAACCCCATGCATTAGGCAAGTTTTATGCAAATGTTTAAAACGTTTAAAAAACTTTTCAAGCCGCAGGTGTAAAACAAAAGAAAGGCCTGCACAATGCATAAATATAAGTTTAAAAGCATTTAAATTTCCAATCCCAAGAGCATGGTTACACCAAGCTAGTGCATTTCATTGCAAAGGTACATGAAATGGATGTGGGTCAGCGCATAATGCCAAAGAGAAAGTTTTAAAGCAAACATAAATAAACTTTCAAGGTAATCGAAAGATCAAAGTCAGTGCATGGAGAAAAGACTGATGTCTTTGCTAGTTGAAAGGACCTACACTAAGGAAGAATAAACCAAAGCCTAGAATGAAGGTAGACTAGAAGTGCAAAGGAGTCGGCACTTGATATGGAGGAGTCCTGCACAAAAGACCAGTGCTAAATAGAGAAAATGAAAGAAAGAGCATTATCCCACATTTTCCAGGTGAGAGTTTTTTAGAATGTTTAAATACTTTCACGCTTATACTATTGTTTGACTAAGAGCCAAGAGTCCCATTGGCAGGCCCCTTGGCTGGAGTAATAAAGTGCGCAGTGGGGCCCCTAAATTTTGAGTGAAAATGCATAGAAAGTTTAAAAACACTCAGGGGATTAATCCCACATTGGTGCTGCAAAGGAAACTCATGGTCTTTATAAGAAACAAGCCTCATATATGACATTGAAGACAAAGAGGAATCTATCCACATGTGAGTGTTTGGCACCTTGCCTCGGGAAGTGTGCTTGGTTGTCTAAGCAATAAAATTTTGTATATGAAGTCGCATGGTCGTGGAGGGGAAAGGAATCTTGTCATGTGGTTGCAGAGGGTTCACGGTCAAGGTCAAATACTATGCGAGTGAGAAAAGAGCTCATTATGCAGTTGTTGGTGGATTGTAGTTGGCCAAAAATGAGGCGTGAGTGCACAATCAAGCTTAGTCACATAGTCACCCAGGGTTTTCCAAGGTCGTAAAAAGGCACACGACTGGGCAACTCATCTCATCGCGCACTCGCACAAGGTTTTCAAGGTGATGAAAAAGTGTTGCGACTAAGCGATTCATCTTAGTCACGCACTTGCACAAGGTTAAATTAGAGCTAGTCAAGGATACAGAAATGGATTTTTAGAATGAATTAGTGAGTGCCACTTGTCCAATTCTGGTGCACTATGAGAAAAAATGATTAAAACATACATATTTTAAAATGTCTTTTCAATTCAATAGTTTTACTATTGAATAATTTCAAAATATTTCAAAGTTATTCAGAAAATGTGCACGAGAGAGGAGCATTGATAAATGATTTTAGGGGGCATGTTTATCCAAAATATCAAGTATCATATATCACTAGAAAGGTCTCATAATGAGGATTATAATTTTGTGAGCCTTTTGAGTGTAGATAAAATCAGATTTATGCAGTTAGAGGAGGAAGTAGTTGCAGATATTTTCTGAGAGAAGAAGGATAGGTGTCGATGACTGATTTTGTTTTCCAGTTCCTCTTTATCTCAGATTCTTCTCAATTGTACAGTGATGGTGAAATTAATTTTGCAAGGCAACTTTCTAATTTTGTGTGTGTGGTTTTAAGTTCTTTGTTGTGTAAATGTATTGAATCAAAAGTTTTTGATGAAAACCAAAAGGAATCCCTTTCTAGTATTTGTCTAATGTCTTTGTGTTTGATCCTAAATTTTTTTGTATTAATTTGTAAGGCATTTTAGTGCACCAGTTATAAGGTAGCTGTGAATTTTTGTTTTAGTTTTTTTCAAGGAAAGAGTAAATCTTATATACAAGTTCGAAGGTTTGAAGGTTGGATATGAATTTGATGTCTAGGTGTTGGAGTGAAAAGAGTGAAATGTAAGGCACTTCATTCGGGTTTTTTATGTTTGGATTTAGAGGTTTTCTTAGGGATATATGTTTATTTGACTCTATTACCCAATATACAAGGCACTGGTCTTTGCTTCTTTATGCAGTTGTCATCATCGAATCATAAAATATCAAATCATTTTTACTTTTCTATTTAAAGACCTGTGAATGATTGTTAGATCAAGTGTGATGGGTAGGAATCCATCCCATGATTCACTGAAAGAGTGAATCCAATAGGTACACCCGCCTTAGCCTCTTAGCTCGTAGTGTAGGAGGATTATTTGATCCTTGTTAATTAGCCTTTTCTTTGACAAGGTCAGGGAAAAATGCTAACACCTTCAATCCAAAATCTTGAGCTTATGGTAAGGACAAGAAGATCAATATAGAGTCAAAATAGACAACAACCAGATATGTTAAGAAAGTACCAAAAGGCCAACTAAGAAGGTGTGAAAGGTATGGAGGAGGAAACCAATGACACAACCAATAGGAAGTCCCAGTCTAAAAACCTCAAGGAAAAGATTCTTCAAATGAGGAACTCATCCAGGATGGAGTCTCAATCATCACATTCACAAAGGAGAAAATTCTACCCCAAATAAATGATCCACGTTAGAGATCCCTCATCTATAAGTTTTGGCGAGAAAATTTCCCATTACAAGTGTTAAAAGGTCTTTTATTTGATGAATGGGATGGAATGGACCTAATTTTTTGTTTAGTTTTCCCAAAGGGCATTTTATTAGTTCACATTCATACAACTAAGAAAAGGGACCTAGTATTCACAAATAATTCATGGGTTTTTCAAGGAATGAGTCTTTGCATGAATTCATGGATACCCAATTTCAATGCTTCTATGGTCGATAGTTGGTATGCATATTTTTGGATACAAATGCAAGAATTTACATTAGAATATAGGGAGTTTCACTTGATTGAACTGTTGGAAAATCAAATTGAAGTTTTTTAGAGCATGATATCTCATCTTTTCATGATTCGACCAAGCCTGTAAGGGTGTATACTCTATTAGATACCCCCAAAAGAGTCTCACATGTACTACATATCAATTTAGTAAATACGTTGTGGACTCAAAAGAATCTAATAGAGTAAACAAAATTCATGTTACTTGTGTCACTCTTTGGATTATTTCCAAGGTACAGACTATTGTCAATAAGATATAAGTTTACCTACTCCAGTTGGGTAAGAGTTAGGGAACAATTAGATTTAAAAATAGAGAAATCATGAACCACCACATATTTAAATATAAGATATCAAGGGTTGTGTACATGAAATGGTTCCATTTATGTAGGAAAATGATCAAACCATAATAATGCAATCAATCTAATTATGCAGAAGATTTTTCTTTCTCATAAATCAATAACTATTCAGTTTATGTCTCATAGGGAATGGCCTTCAAATGATATTTATTCAAACACTATCCCTACTTTGTCAGTAGTGGTGCAAAGAAAATGGATAGCAACCAAGGTCCTTGATACCAAAAATACAATTTTTGATGATGTATCACATCCTCAACAATCAAATGTTTCTCTTTTGGTAAAAAAAACTATCTAGTAACTAGGAATCAACATAGAAGAAATATTGTCTCAGAGGAAACTCTTTAGAAAATGCCAAAAGAGTTACTAGTTTTTGTAGGCTCAGAATTGATTGATCAAATTGCAGAGGATATGTTTGATAGGGATGATAAAGTGTTATCACTTCACAATTTTGAGCAGTCATTGATCCTTGTTGTAATTTTAGAAGAAACACATGCTAGAATTCTATATATATTCTTAGAGGAGTCAGAGTTTCAGGTTTAATTTTCTCAAGAGTCTAAATTTGATTATTCACATACTCTTTCCATTTCTCAAACTATGTCATTACATAGTACTTCATAGCCATCACCAAAGAAAAGAGGAAGGAAAACTAAGGTGCCTAAGATGAAAGAAGAAATTGAAGCAAGGATCCAAACTACATTTGATGGGAAAGTATCAATCTCAACAAGGTTAAAGAGAGAATGTTTCTCTCCTCAAGTGAAATGAATCTCTTATCATGGATTTTAGAGGCCTAAATGCCTCTTGAAAATATCTTAGATTAAGCGCCAATTGGATGTGTTGGTTGTATTTCCAGTTTTGAAGCTTGCTAGTAAAAGTTTTGAGTTCTCAGTCAAGTTTCCTATTTTAAATGTTGAAATTATGTACAAAGATACAAGAAATCCCTCTCCAATATAATAGTCTTCAAGCTTAAAAATTAGAGAAAAATGTAAAACCCTAAGTCCTAGGTAAAATTTTCATGCATATCCAAGAGAAAACCCTAGTTCTTAAAAGTTGCTTCTATTTTGCAGTTACTTTTCTAGAAAAGGCCAAGTCATTTAAGTCATGTGCATATTTTCATGTTTTACATGTTGGTTGTGATGTCTCTTTAAACCTAAAGAATATTCCATTTCTCTTGGAGACTTAGCGAAATGCTTTAGTCATGTTATCTCCATAAGAAAAGAATATGCTTCTAGTTCTAATGAAATTTTAGGGCCATTGATGAATATCATGATCTTATGGTGTGCAAAAAGTATTGATTGAAAACCCATAGTTAGAAAATTCCTTGGCGACTTTAAGATCATTCAGTCACATAGTCTCGAAAGCTTACCAGAGTTTAAAGAAGGGTTGAAGTTCTTAGGTAGTTGCATGATTGTGAAAGAAAATAAGAGTTAAGTCAAAAGATATGAGATTAAGTGATAGTCATTGATCTAAGAGATAATCTTGCGATGGTCGTGAAGTCTCAGAGTAAAATTTTTAGTTAATAAATCTTAAAGTGGCTTCAAATTCATTCAGTCATGGTGTCTCACAAATAAAAAAAGGTTAAGAGATGAATTATAAGCCTTCAGTCACGAGATCTCTTTTGAAAGAAAGGGTTAAGATAAAGGCTGTGAGATAAAGTGACTACCATCAGATGTGAGGTTGATCCTATGGCCAATCTGAAGTCATGAAATGAAAGTTCAGATGGAGGAAAGATTAAGAGGTATAGTGACTAACATTAGATTAAATCAAGATCTAAGGGTTGGCATTCAATCTTGAAAGAAACCGTGAGTCAGATAATTCTTTCAGCGATAAAAAGATTCAGTGATTCATGAAGTCTTGATAAGAACTATGGTTGAATAAGAGTTAAGAAAAGCTTAAGTGAAGTTCTTAGTAGAGAGATCTGAGCCGTGAAACATAAAAGATCTAATGGATAGCTTGAAGTCGCTGATAAAAGTCAAATAGTCAAAGAAATTTTAGCAATTTAGCCATGATGATTCAAATTTGAACATGTGTCTAAGTCTTTTAGAGATATGAGTTAGTCATGAAATATCAATGCAAACTAGAGGTTAAGAAATTCTTTTTGCAACTTGGAGATATCTTAAGTTGCAAAGTCTCTGAGTAAACTGTAGTTAAGAAAAAGGCTAATGAGATTACACGCGAACTGTTAGATTAAAAGCTGATCAAAGGGTAGTCATGAAGTCTCAGATCAAAAAGAGACAGTACAAAATAGATATGAGATTACACACAAACTTTCTGATTGAAGGAAGATCTAGCGATGGTCACGTAATCTTGAAAGAAACTAAGAGTTAGTGAAATATTAAAGCAAATTTGATTTTTCACAGTCGCATAGTCTCTAAAAGGAACTAAAGGTTTACATTGGAGTTATTTAAAGCCTTAGTAGCACAATGCTGAAGGAAACTAGAGTAAGAGTAAGGTAAAATATGACTTTTTCTTCCATGTCATGTTGTACAGTTGTCAGCCAATTGTTAGTAATAACTAAGAGGGGGTTGAATCAGTGGCCTCAAAAATTAATCTTTAAATCAACCCTTTAAAACTTATTACCACTTTTAAGCCTCTAGTTATATTTAGTCCTATAAGATGAATGCCTTGACATACTTATAACCAATTGCTACTTGTTGAATTTCTTTGTAAATCCTTCTTTTGTATGTTTACCAATAAGTAGTCTTCTATTTACCAAAACACAGTAAATAACTAGGTATACCGATCAATCCAGAATAGCTTATGTGAAATGCAAAACATTAAAGTAATGAAACATAAACACATAACACATGGATTTTTAACGTGGAAACCCTATGAAGGGAAAAACCACTGGGACTGGTACCCCAAGTTTTCACTCTTATGAAGTGATCTTGGTTAAGAGCCAACCCTATTAAAGGTTACAAACACACTATTAGGTGTGACCTTGTTAGAGGATTTAAAAGATAGTTTGTCACTTAGTATTTGGCATCTAATGCTACCATCCTTGATCAAACACTCACTTGGCATGTCAATAGGTATCAGGAATATCCAATGCTACTTTCTATGATTAAACTTTTTGATACTCCTTGGGATGTATCTCAATTACAAAAGACTTTTGAGTCCTACTTGGTTAAGAGACTTGATGCTTCAGTGGTTAAAATAAAATATTAAATTGATCTGTTCACACATACAACTTGAATTGCAGATTTTAATATCTATTTTAAATACATTACCTCTCTAATCAATATAATCAATTCAATACCTTTTCTCCACACTTGTTCTTCTCTATGATGTTGTTTTACTATTTGTCGGTGTCTGCAGAATCTAGCTCTTTCCTCATCTTATTGATTAGGTCTGAATGAAGACTTTCTTCTCCTTCAGAATCCCTTTAGCATCTATTTTCTCTTCTCTTCACCCCACCATTCATAATGAATTGGGTTGTCTCTTTGTAGACATGTTTTCACCATTTATTGCCTTTCTTGATCTTGGCATGATCCACAATTCTCACCAATTAGATTTAAATCAAACTCCAGTTTTATCTCAAAGAGATCTTCTTTCCAACTAAACAAAGCAGATTTAAATCCTTTACTTATCTCCGGCTTTATATTGTCGATTAAAATAATGATAAGTATCAGTTAAGTCTATTTTTAGCTCTTAATAGCTAAGCATTTTGTCATTTCTAAACTCTTTGTTATGTCACTCAAGACTTTAGTTAGTCATCAGTGATAATATACATGTACCATTGGTGTGACTTCAGTTGTCTTTAGGATCTCCATCCATCAGGCAGTACTGTGATTCCATCTGTCAGGTTACTTTGTGCTTTTCTCATCGAGAAACACTGTGACTTTGCTCATTGATAATGTTGTGCATTTGCTCATCAGGTAATACTATGTTAGTAAGAACTGAGAGGGGGGGGGGTGAATAAGTGGCCTCAAAAATAATCTTTAAATCAACCCTTAAAAATTATAACCACTAATTATGTCTCAAGTTATCTTCTTTCCTAAAAGATGTATACCTTGAAATACTTTAACCAATTTTCTACTTGTCGGATTGCTTTGCTAATCTCTCTTCTATATGATTATCGATAAGCACTAAACTTATTTACCAAAAGACAGTAAATATGTAGAGTATACCAATAAATTGATAAATGCATATGTGAAATGTAAAACAGTAAATTAATAAACCATAAACACATAACACAAGGATTTTAACATGGAAACCTTATTAAGGGAAAAACCACTGGGACCGGTACCCCAAATTTTCACTCTTCTAAAGTGAGCTCTGATAGGAGCCAACCCTGTTAAAGGTTAAAAACACACTGTTAGGTGTGACCTTGTTAGAGGATTTAGAAATATTTTGTCAACTAGTATCGGGCATCTAATGCTACCATCCTTGATCAAACACTCACTTGGCCTGTCAATAGGTATCAGGCATATCCAATGCTACTTTTGTGATCAAACTTTTTGATACTCCTTGGGATGTATCTCAATTGTAAAATAATTTTAATTCCTACTCAGTTAAGAGGCTTATATGCTTCAATGGTTAAACTAAAACACTAATGATCTATTCATACATACAACTCAATTACCTCTCTGATCAATATAATCACTTTATACCTTTTCTCCATAATGTTCTTCTTTGTGATGCTTGTCTCACTGTTCGTCGGTGTTTGCAGAGTCTATCTCTTTCCTCAGCTTGTTGATCAGGATGAAATGAAAATTTTCTTCTCCTTCATATTTTATTTATCATCTTTCCTCTATTCTCTTGTTCACCCCACAATTCGTAATGAATTGAGTTTGTCTCTATATATACATGATTTCCCCTTTTCTTGGCTTTCTTGATTCTTGGCTTGTTCCATAATTCTTGCCAATAGTTTTAAAGAAAACTTCTGATTTATCTCAAAGAGGTCTTCTTGCCAATTGGAAAAATCAACTTTAAATCAATTACTTATCTTCGGCTTTATCTAGATGATTAAAAAAAATGATAAGTATCCATTAATTCTATCTTTAGCTTCTTGACAACTATGCATTTTGTCATTTTCTGAACTCTCTATTCTATCGGTCAACACTTCAGTTAGTCATCAGTGATAATTGAGTGTTCCATCGGTGTGACTTTAGTTTTCATCGGGTTCTCCATCCTTGTCTTCTCCGTCAAGCAAAATTGAAACTCTGCTCATCAGTAATGTTGTGCATTAGCTCATCGGGTAACACTGTGACTCTGCACTTTTACTCTGACTGTCAGTGTGCACTCCATCAGTGTATGCAGTCACTTAGTGAATACTTGACTTGTATGCATTACTAGTAGCATAGTCGTGATTCATCGGTTCTTGGAAGTCTTTAGTAGTATTCCATGACCATACAGATTATATCAAGTTGACATCAATGACAATACAATACATTAACTGATTTAATGCCTTGCATGATCATCAACTTAATATCTTCAAACATTCAATCAGTTACATGTCATCAATCTCTCCCTTTGGCATTGATGGCAACATACTACATTATCATACAATACTATTGTTAATACAATATGAAATATATAGTTTCATCAATTTTTCCTAATGTAACTATTACAAATGTCTAGTTTTTGGTAAGCTCAAATAGATTTGATTTGATTCGTGCATCTTTTATTCTATCTTCAATCCCTTTACTAGATGGGTGTAGAATCTTTCTTTTTCTGATGTGACGTTTTCTCCTTCTGTGTCAAACTCTCTCCCTCTGACTATTCTCCTTTCTTGTGATGTCTTTTGTCAGTAATTCTCTTCCTTTGTGTGTATTCTCCCTTTCTTGTTACATTCTTCTCTCCCTATAGATACTGTGATGAATATGATCTTTCCCTGAGTTGATACTGGATATAATCTCTGTATATATGATAATGAGATTATCTATCTCCCTTTGACAACAATGCCAAACATCTTTTTCAAGCAAATATTTGACAGTGATGCCAAATGGATCCTTTCTATCCATAATATATTCCTTGAATTTCCTATTCCATCGGTAACAACTCTGGTGCTTGGTGTACATATATACCTTATTGTGTATAGATTTATCTTTGTAGACCATCTCTCTGCTTGCATCAACATGAATGTTATTTTGATAATATATAGGGTGATTCAGCTTTCTAGTCAGCTTACTGACCAGTAGACAAGGGTCTAACCCCTAGTCTCTTTCTCAAGTATTCAAATGCATCCTTGGGCAGTGGCTTGGTGAAGATATCAACCAATTGTTCCTTTGATTACACATAGTCAAGTATCACCTCCTTTGCCTAAACTTATTCTCTTAAATAATGATACTTGATGGAAATATGCTTTGTTTTAGCATGCATGATCAGATTCTTGGAAATATTTATTGCACTTGTATTATCACAATAGATAATTACTAGTTCTAAAATTTTGATATGCATGCCTTCTAGTAATTGTTTGATCCATGCAATATTTGAGTAGTTTGTAGTAGCAGCACCATACTCTACCTCTACAGTAGATTGTGAGATGAATCCTTGCTTCTTGTTGATCCATGTGACAAGTTTGTCACCCATAAAGAATGCTCCTCCAGTTGTGCTCTTTTGGTCATCAATATTTCTAGCCCAATCAGCGTTGGTAAAGACCTTAAGTTCAAATTTGCCTTCTCTTTTGTACCATAAGCCATATTCCTCTGTATTTGTTAGATATCTTAGGATTCTATTCATAGCAGTCATATGTGATTCCCTAGGATTAGTAGAAAATATAGCAACTATTCCTATTGCATGTGCAATATCTGGTCTAGTATGTACAACATACATGAGTTTTCCAATCATAGATTTGTACAAAGTCTGATTTGCCTCTGATGACTTGTCTTTCTTTAAGTTTGCATCCTATTTCCATCAATGTTCCAACTGGTTTGGAATCTTCCATATTGAATATTTTCAGTACTTCTTTGATGTACTTGGATTGTGTAATGAAAAACACCTTCATCTTTTTGCATGATCTGCAAACCAAGAAAGAACTTGATCTCTCCAAACATAGACATCTCAAACTATTTTTTCATTTCATTTGAAAATGATTTTCATAGCATATCATTTCCTCCAAATATGATGTCATCAACAAATATCTTAGTAATCAAAATGTTAACATCAATATCTTCCTTCAAATAAAGATCACTATTTTCACTAGTCCTTACAAATACAATACTTATGAGATAGGAATGAAGTCTTTCATACTAGGCTCAGGGTGCTTGTTTCAATCCATACATGGATTTGTGTAGTCTACATACCAAGTCCCTCTTGGCTAGATTAAAAAATTCTTCTGGTTGTTCAATGTATACCTCTTCTTCAAGTATTCCATTTAGGAATGCAGACTTGAAATCCACTTTATATACCTTGAATCCTTTATATGTAGCATAAGAAAGTAATATTCTTACTCCTTCTAGCCTAGCAATGGGTGCGGAGGTCTCTCCATAGTTAATTCATTCTTCTTATGCATACCCCTGACATACAAGTCTTGCTTTATTTCTGGTGTCTTCTCCATTCTCATTCAGCTTATTCCTGAATATCCATTTTATACTGATGACATTCTTGTCATTTGGTCTTGGTATAAGTGTCCATGTCTTTTTTTCTCTATATATTCAATCTCTTCATTCATATCACTTATCCATTCATCATTATCTAGTGCAGCATTGACAGATTTGGGCTCATAATCACAAATAAGACATCTTGTATTTAGAGACTTACTTTGGTTCTCATACCATCCTTTTTGTTTCCTATGATCTAGTTCCATGGATGGTTCCTTCTGACATATCTGTCAAGTATAGGTTTAGCTATGTGTCTATCAGCTTGATCATCATTTTGTTCTCCATCACTTTGTGCATCATTTTGAGCAATATTCTGATTGTTGATATTTGCAGCCTGATGCTCGGGTGCAAAGATTTGTTGCTCAGGAGCTCTACATTGTTGATCAGGTATATTTTTAGGTTCCTCATTGTAAGTGAACCTATTTTAGTCCTCTGGTTCTTTAGTTCTTTCCTTTTCATTTTTATCTACAAATTCATCTATCTTTACATTTGCACTTTCAACAATTTTGTTAGAGGCTTTGTTTAGACATTTCTAAGCCTTTCTCTTGGTAGAATACCTTAGAAAGATTCCTTCATCACTCTTGGAGTCAGGTTTTCCATTTCTATCATCTTTTAAGATATAACATTGAATTCCAAAAATTTTGAAATAACTTACATTTGGGGTGTATACATACCATAGCTCATAAGGTGTCTTTTTGGTGTCTTTCTTCAATTGTACTTTGTTCAATGTGTAAACAATAGTATTGATAGCTTTCCTCCAGAAGATTTGGGTGATGCCTTTCTCTATCATCAGTGTCCTTGCACAATCAACTATGGATCTATTCCTTCTTTCAACAATTCCATTCTGGTGTGGTGTTCTTAGTGCAGAGACCTCTCTTTTGATTCCATTCTCATTACAAAAGTTAGTGAATTCATCTGAAATAAATTCCCCTCCTCTATTTGACTGAAAGTATTTTAACTCCTTACCACTTTTCTTCTCAACCATTTCCTTATACCATTTAAACATCTTAAATGCTTTTGATTTATCTTTTAGAAACATGACTATCATCATTCTAGAGTAATCATCAAAAAAGAGAATAAAATATCTATCTCCATAATAACTCTTTGTCCTCATAGGTCCAAATAAATCAGTATGGACTAATTCTAGAACTGCATCAAATGTATGGGTTTTTCTTTTGAAACTAGACTTTGTCATCTTACCTTTTTGATAATTCTTACACATGATGTTATCAGTCTTGGTCATCGTCGGTAAGCCTCTGACATTTCTCTTTTTTCTATTCTTTATCATGTTGTCAAAGTTCACATGACAATATTTTGTGCCACAACCATATGTCTTCATTTGTAGCAATGAAACAAGTGGTGTCAGTATCATTTAGATAGAATAAGTTACCTTTTGTCTGCTCACCAGTACCAATCAGATTTCTTGATTAATTGAAGATCTTTTCCTTCTTATTTTCAAATGCTACGATGTGACCTGAATTATTCAGCTGAGAAACACTCAATAGATTATAATTCAATCCATTTACCCAATATGCATTTTCACATTTTATCTGGTTATTCAACATTATGGTTCCTCTACCTTCAACTAGACAAGGTGTGTCATTACCCATTCTTACTAAACCACCTTTATAGTATTCAAAAGTCTCAAACTTTTGCTTATCATCGGTCATATGATGAGTGCAGCCACTATCTATGATCCAAACATCATTTTTAATAACTTTAGATATGTGATCTATTTCTACATACCTTTCTTCATCATCATCTGAATCATATTTTACTGCCACAAACACCATCTTGATGTCTTCATTAGATTCGGTTTAAGTATCATCATATTTGCATTTTTCTAGGTAACTGGCTTTCTTTCCTTTGTCCTTGTAGTCTCGGGTATCTCTTCTTTTTGATTGTCGGTAGATTCTGTAATCACCTCTGTCAGACTTCTTTTCAAATAATCTGTCATTACTTCTGTCATCTTTTCTTCTGCTAGTACATCTTACAGCAAAGTGTCAAATCTCTTTACAATTAAAACAAATAAGTGGTAATTTACCTTTGTATTTACCTTTGCCTCTTTGCATTCTTCTAGCCATAAGTGCTTCAATTTCATCAAGATCATCTTCTTCACTTTCACTATCACTATCTTTTCTCATAGTGTTTTTATGACTTGATTTACTTATTCTCATATAGGTTTTGAATGCAGACTCTATGTTTGGTAAGACGCTATTATCAAAGTTGTTCATCTCAAATGAAATCAGTCTTCCAATCAAATTGTCTAGAGTAACATTGCTATTTTCTACTACTATCATTTCTTGAATGGAAGGTACTCTAATAGCATAAGTAGGTAGTAAGGTTCTTAGAATTTTACTTACCACTGTATCTTCTTCTAGTATACCTCACACTCCTTGGATAGAATTGACTACCTCTTTGATTCTTGTGCCATACTAAGTGATGTTTTCACCTTCTTTAATTTTGAGATCATCAAACTTTTATCTAAGGCTTTCTACCTTGGCTCTCAAAAAATTCCTATCACCACCATGTACAAGCATCAATTTGTCCCACATCTTCTTTGCAGTCTTGTAGGTTTTTACATCTTCAAATTCAGCATCGGAGAGTGAGGAAGCAAGTTGTATCATCATGCAATTGTGATCATGCTTCTATATTAATTGTTCAACTATTCGTGCTCCTATGGGGAAAACATATTCAACATCTAAGTATTGAGTAACATCATTACAAATACCTGATAAGTGGAGTCTTATTCTTCTCTGCCATGAAGCAAAATTATCTTTGTTCAACTTGGGCACATCTCGTCTGTTCATCTGGTGATCTTTAGCTTAGGTCTTGAAATCTTCCTTCTAAGCATACAAGCTCTGATACCAATTTTTAGTAATAACTGAGAGGGGGGGGGGTGAATCAGTGGCCTCAAAAATCAATCTTTAAATCAACCCTTAAAACTTATAACCACTAATTATGTCTCAAGTTATCTTCTATCCTACAATATGTATTCCTTGAAATACTTTAACCAATTTTCTACTTGTCAGATTGCTTTTCTAATCTCTCTTCTGTATGATTACCGATAAGCAGTAAACTTATTTACCAAAACATAGTAAATACGTAGAGTATACCGATAAATCTATAAATGCATATGTGAAATGTAAAATAGTAAAGTAATAAACCATAAACACATAACACAAGGATTTTAACGTGGAAACCCTATTAAGAGAAAAACCACTAGGACTAGTACCCCAAATTTTCACTCTTCTAAAGTGAGCTCTATTAGGAGCCAACCCTGTTAAAGGTTACAAACACACTATCAGGTGTGACCTTGTTAGAGGATTTAGAAATAGTTTGTCAATTAGTATCTAGCATCTAATGCTACCATCCTTGATCAAACACTCACTTGGCCTGTCAATACGTATCAGGCATATCCAATGCTACTTTTGTGATCAAACTTTTTGATACTCCTTGGGATGTATCTCAATTGTAAAATACTTTTAAGTCCTGCTCGGTTAAGAGGCTTATATGCTTCAATGGTTAAACTGAAACACTAATGATTTGTTCATACATAAAACTCAATTGTAGATTTTTAGATCTATTGTAAGTCCATTACCTCTCTGATCAATATAATCACTTTATACCTTTTCTCCACAATGTTGTACTCTGTGATGCTTGTCTCACTATTTATCGGTGTCTGCAGAATCTAGCTCTTTCCCCAGCTTGTTGATCATGAATGAATGAAGACTTTCTTCTCCTTCATATTTTCTTTAGCATCTTTCCTCTATTCTCTTGTTCACCCCACAATTTGTAATGAATTGAGTTTGTCTCTATATAGACATGATCTCCCCTCTTCTTGGATTTCTTGATTCTTAGCGTGTTCCACAATTATTGCCAATATATTTAAACCAAACTTCTGATTTATCTCAAAGAGATCTTCTTGCCAACTGGACAATTCAGCTTTAAATCAATTACTTATCTTTGGCTTTATATAGATAATTAAAACAATGATAATTATCCATTAATTATATCTTTAGCTTCTTGACAGCTAAGAATTTTGTCATTTTATGAACTCTCTGTTCTATCAGTCAACACTTTAGTTAGTCATCGGTGATAACTGACTTTTCTGTTGGTGTGACTTCATTTGTCATCAGGATCTTCATCCTTGTCTTTTCCATTGGGCAACACTGAAACTCTGATCATCAGTAATGTTGTGCATTAGATCATCAGGTAAAATTGTGACTCTTCTCTTTTACTATGACCGTCGGTGTGCACTCTATCAATGTATGCAGTCACTTAGTGAATACTTGACTTGTATGCATTTTTGATAGCATAGTTTTGATTCATCAGTTCTTTGAAGTCTTTAGCAGTATTCCATGACCATACTAATTATATCAAGTTGACATCAATGAAAATACAATACATTAACTGATTTAATTCCTTGCATGATCATCAACTTAATATCTTCAAACATTCAATCAGTTACATGTCATCACACTGTGACTTTGCTCTTTGACTCTGTCTGTCGGTGTGCACTCTGTCAGTGTGCACTCTGTCGGTGTATGCAGTCACTTTGTGAATACTTTACTTATATGCATTACTCATAGAATATCCTTTGATTCATCAGTTCTTTGAAGTCTTTGGCAGTATTTCCATGACCATACAAATTATATCAAGTTGACATCAATGAAAATACAATACATTAACTGAATTACTACCTTGCATGATCATAAACTTAACATCTTCAAACATTCAATCAGTTATACTTCATCACCAATCATAGCATAGAGATTATGACAGCATGTATAGAGAGTTGCTAAGTTGTTATAAATAAGCCAATCATATCAGATCTTGATCAAATTTTGAATATAATAAGGTTTTAATTGAAAAATCAATCATTCAAAATTGATCACATGTCAGTTTCAAATGTCACGGCTAGAATGGAAAATTGATATCACAGCATGTAGAAGTAATGATAGAAGTGACTGAAATGCAAATCCATTATTTCAAATCAAGGTTTGTGCATTGATTTCTCTAAATAAGTAGGTGTTACCATTGATCATTTCACTTTCACCAAGAGCTTTAGTTTTTAGAGCAAAATTTTCATAAGTGATAAGTTTTTTCAAGAGAATAGAGCTATCCAAACTTTGCAAAGTAAAGAAAGAAGATTTTATCAGTTGCAATTCAGTACAGAAAACATGAGTAGAGAAGTAAATGTTGCCTCAACTAGAGAGAAGAGAAAAGATGATGATGATCTAAAAGGAAAGAGGAATTACTCAGAGGAGTTCATACAACTACTTTCAAGCTCCAATAGGGAAAAAAGGTAAACGACGAGTAACTTGGTGACAATTTTTCTTATAATAGGGATGCAAAGACACCTAACTATTTAGGTTATCACTTGTTTAACTACTTCCACAAGAATAGTGATGGTCATGTGCCCGTGTCAAACCCTTGGACGTCAGGGTTAGCAAAACTAGTAGTTGCTGATGTATTTGTAGATGTTGATTTGATATTGGAACTAGCCAGTAGGCATGACACCATTTCAAAGACCATTAAAAAAGATGATTTAAAAATTCTAGTAACCCTTGATAGGGAATCATTCATGAAGGCATTTAATATGTATAACCTGTGCACCACAGAGATCAATTTCAAAGCCCTAGCTGCTAGACATACTAAGGAGTCTGACATTGTGTCCAAATTGATTCAGGCCCTTTGCCAAAAGGAACCAGGAACTATATAGATCCTATCTGTACTGATAATGCACCATATTTTTACAAATACCTGGCATTCTACATGAAGTAAATTTGATATGCCCTATGTAGAGTTTTAGGGGTGGATAGTGGGAGAGAGAGAGAGAGAGAGAGAGAGAGAGAGAGAGAGAGAGAGAGAGAGAGAGAGTATTATCTGACATGCTGATGATAATTTTGGACTTGCAAAGTCCCTATGTCAGTACTGAATATGATTACATTCAATATGTAATTGATAAAATCCACCAGGGATTTGTGGATATCCACAGTAAGGTAGGAAGCCCTAAATTCCTGCAATATTTATTTCTCATGCATTTGATTATGTTCTACAATTTTAATATCATGGATCAAAAAAATTTGTAGTTTAGAAGATTTTATCATGGTCAGTCCAACCCTGTACAACTTTGGTTGATGGTATGGAACTACACATCTAGAGAGAATGAGTTTTGTGCATTTGAGAACTGGGTAGTATACCCCTTATTTAGAAACTTAGGGTTCAACATGACAAGGATTCTAGTCAAAGTGTTACAACTTTTGAGACACTGTAAGTTTGTGGATAAATGGAATGCAGACCACAATTGGGGTGATTTCTACTATCATCAAAGTTTCACTCTAGTCAAATTAGATGGTTTATCTCAACCACCACACATTTTTCCATATAGAGTGCCACCTAGAATTGCTATCATGGAGTTTATATGGAGGATCATGCTGACAGATAGGGAGCACTTGGCTCCACATAGGAAAGGAACCTTTACACCTAAAAAATTTATTGCCTCTAATTTTACAATAGGTAAGAGGGCTTATGATGCTATGAATGGATGGTTGAGGCATTACAGAATGAATGTTACCCTGTATAGATACATTGATACATAAGGTTTCATAAAAAGTGCTAATAAAATTTTGACACCCACCATTCCAATAAATAAAGAACATTAGCCATGTGAAGAAGAGGACCTGATCAGGAACATCCTTGAAGAGGATGAAATTTCAGCTAGGTCAACTAAGTATCAAGAATCGATGGATCTAGAGCAAAAACTCAAGAATAAAGGGATCCCATTTCGAGGATATTTCCCTGGATTACCTTATCTACAGAGATTAGATAAGATGATTGAATCATATGGTACACTTTGTAATCAGCTAGAGGCACAAATTAAGGATAAGGACAAAGATCCTAATAAAAAATCATCCTCAGAATATAGTAGCAGTTACTCTGTACACAAACCACCACCTACAGATTGGCCACATCATACCAAGGAAAAAATTATTGACCTAACATAGGGACATGAGGCTGAGGTAGTTGTTGAACCTCCACATAAAATAAAAACATGGAAGCAGGGGAACCTTCTGTTGTCAAGACACAAAAGAAGAAAAAGGACAAAATAAGTGCACTATTCACAAGGACAAGTGCCTATGATCACCAATTAAGAAAGTTCATAAGAGAAGGCAAGAAGAAAAGAGAAGATACAGATGAAAATGTTGAGATGCCTCTCTTATTGTGTCAAGATGAAAGGGAGTTATAGAAGGAGGAATTCTTAAAGGATGATGAATTCATAAAGACCAAAGAATTCAAAGAATTCCTTATATGGGCCAAACAACAAGTAGGGACACAATTGAAATTGGATGGAGGAGAAGCCATAACAAGTGAAGCCTTACAGGCTCTCCAAGGATATAATCTATAATCTGAGAACATGACTCCTAATAAGGCTAGGAAGCTAGTGAATTAAGGTGGCATGTTATTAGTAGAGGGATGGAACCTGGCTTCACCCTTCATCATTGATCAAATCATAAGGAAAATAGACATCAAGTTCTCAATAGAAACACAAGTAGTGGAAAAGATTAAAGGGTGTGGATACAATGCACAATCTCAAACCCTAGCTATGTGGGCTCTAGCTCCCAAGAACCAAAAGCCATCATTGATGAATGTGCAAGAGAATATGGAAGGGGATAAAATAATCTGGTATGTGCACAATACAATAGACCTAGAAATTTCACAGGCCCTAACCCACTTTTCTCATTCGAATGAAGAAAAGGATGTGGAAAGGTATAACAGGTATAATAAGTTATTTAATGAAGAAAACCTCATTACAAAGGACCGAGAGATAGGTTTGATAAATATTAGTGCTATGGAAAAAAAAATTCAGATCTAACTCACAATATGCAAGAGATCCCAAAGGTTGTTCATGTTGAACCAAAATATGATGAAGATGTACTTGTGCAAACAAAGGATATAGGGGATGCTCGGAGGGAAATAAAGCACAAAGATGCAGAGAAGAATAGTGTGGCTTTAGAAGCCTTTCTAAATATCATGCAACATAGAATTAATATTTTATAGGATAAAGTTGATTTAGTGTATGGAGCATATAATAAGTTGTCTGGCCTACAAGTTGAGGTAACTAGTTTTGTATCAGTTTTGAACCCCTATTTTGGGACTTGGTCAATCAAGACCAGTTTAGGTTAGCATCTTTGCAGCCACTTAGAGTAGACTTTCCAGAGATAGTCACACAAGTGGGTGATGAAATATATCAAACTGGGGTGACCTTGTCCTTTTTCAAGGGAAAGGAAAATAAGATCGTGACCAGATTGAATATGTTTGGGTCTGATTATAATAAGTTTTTTCCTTTGATTAGGGAAGAGGGAAATCAGATAAAAGTAGTAGAGATTTGGAGAAATGAATTTGATTAATTAATGCCTAGCAAAGAGTTATTTATTTATTACACCAATGAATTATACTTGAAGAGGTTTAATAAAACCTTGGAGGAGGCATTTAAGGCTGAGATAGATTTCAATAAATTTATAACATATGTCAAGATCATAACATATGCTAGATGGGAGAGGCAAAAAACACAACTTGAAAGCATTCAAAGCTTTAATTGTCCTATAGAGAAGGATGTAGCAACATGGGATGTTCTTACAAAGCCCAAGAAAAAGAAGTATTTGACACCTGACCTTGACATCATAGATGAAGAGTAGGACACCTGACACTTGATCTTTGAGCATAGGGAGGTTAGTCATATAAAATATTAGTGTATGTTAGCCTTTAATGGTGGTCAATTAATCTCACAACAACTATTGGAGGCTATCCAGAACATATTCAGACAAAGGTGTTAGCTAGCAAAATATTTCAAAGATCTAATTTGATTGTATTCCTATTTTGTCCTTCCATTGCTTGGAATCTTCTTATCTTTTGTCTTCTTCTAAGTTTTTAGGGTTAGGTCTTAAACCATCTAAATCTTTTTTCATCCTTAATTTTAAAGATTC
Source organism: Thuja plicata (assembly GCA_018584345.1). Taxonomy (NCBI): domain Eukaryota; kingdom Viridiplantae; phylum Streptophyta; class Pinopsida; order Cupressales; family Cupressaceae; genus Thuja; species Thuja plicata. Next base: position 862,248 of record MU225463.1, read on the forward strand.
CAAGATGGTTTAGACTATATATAGATCATTTGTATCATTTTGTAAAAAGGATGAGATGAGAAGTGAAATATAATTGCAAGCTAGACTACTTAATTTTGTCTGAGTTTTGTGCATATTGTCTTTTGAATGTATTTTAAGAACTAATCATATTAATAAAATATATTATAGTTTCTATTCTATATCCTATGTTGTCTCTTTATATTCCTATTCTAGCTCTTGTATGTTTGATTTGCAAGGCATCTTAGATATACCAATTACAAGGTGATTGTGCAGTATCTTATGAGTTCTTTCAAGGAAGGAATAATTCTTACAGGTGATCCCAGAGAGCTAAGCATTAGTATTAGGATCTGATAACATGGGTGTTGGAGTGAAAGGTAGTCTATAAGGAATTCTACCCAAATTGCATGTATTTAAATTAATCAGTTAGTGTGGATTTACATTTAATATTGACTCCTTGCCCAATGATTAGGCACTGCTTTAGGGTTTGGAAAATAGTTAGCCATCATCAAATATTCAAAAAAAAATCAATCATTTACATTTAAATTACAAATACATATAAGATTAAGTAATTGTACCAGAGAATAAAATTCATTTTATTGAGTCCTTCAAGAGAGAATCATTAGGTTAACCCTCCTAAGTTCAGAGAACTACAAAAGGAAGAAGGATGAGAATCCTTATTACATTACTGATTTTTATTGTTAAATTAATTGATTGGTTAATTAAGCTTTGTAACATATTGATTATAGTCATTTTCATAGTTTTCTATCGATTGACATAGTAAAAGGAAATTAGCAATCTAGTAAGAGACCTAATCCACTATAATAAATACTGAAAGTTAGTAATCATTTGAAGGTACACCTGCCTAAGCCTATGGATCTCAAAGTTTAAGGAGGAATTATTCCTCAACAATTAGGCTTTCTCTTTCATAACTAAAATTGGAAATATAAAGAGCAAGCATTCACACTATTTTAAGAACTTGCAAGAAAAATCCTTAACAAATTGGTGACTCTACTGGAGAATGAGAAAAGAATTGTCCCAAAATCTCTGGTTGAAGAAGATTAAGTTTAAAAAACCACAGTTGAGTTTTCCTATCTAATTCATTCTTTTAGTATTCATATTTAAGTTGTACTACATCTTTCCCAAACTTGTGTTGGGTGGCGACTCTAAAAGAAAATCTTAGTAATTAGTGCTAAAGTAATTTCAAATATTCTTACACATCTTTTCAATATGAATACTAGGTCAAGAATGAGAGATAATCCTAAAGTTGAGTTGGATAGTGGAATCCCAACTACTTCTAGGACCAAAATGTCTTGGAGAGAGAAGAAGAACCAAGCTAACATAAATTACTCTTCTCCAAGAAATGAACATAACAAAACTAGAAGGAAATATGCATACCAATCTAGTCATGAGGGGAACGCCTCAGAGTATGAAGAAGCCCTTGACCTAGGATTAGAAACATATGCAATTACCACTACTTCTGGTGAGAGAAAAGGAACTTATACTATTATCTCAGATTCTAAAGTTCATTTTGATGAGATTGCTAAAGAGGAAAGAATCCTCATTAGGCAGTTGTCCCTTATTCAACAAAAGAAGTAAGAAAAAGATCTTAAAAATAAAAAACATGATCAAAAAGATATTGATAAGTTTAGAAGAAGATATTTAAGACATCAAGAAATAAAAAATGTTGAGAGGTCTCATAGAGACCAAGAGACTGCAATCACTCACAAAGGTTTTGGTCCTGAAGCCTTTAGAGATAAAGGAAAAAAGAAACTTGCTGGAAATGAAGTTGAGGAACCAAAAACTCATAAAGTCTTGACAGAACAAATGTCTAAGCTAGACATAGATCTTGAAAGATCAAGAAGGGAGAAAGAAACCATGACAAAGATGTTGGAAAAGGTAGAAGATGAAGCTTCAACCTTGGAGATGAAGAAGAATATTGAATTTTTGCAATCTTGTAAATATTCTTATGTTGGTGGTGAAAATACTAAATCTTCAAAGGCCAAAACTACTACTTTCCAAGATGATGAAAAATTTCAAAGTAAGCCATTACATCTAGAAAGGTACAAACAATTTACTTTTATTGGCATTCCTGGTAATCCTAATACAATACCTAATGATATTGGGGAAAAACTCCCAAATTTTTTAGGAAACAATGTTATTTCTTGTGAAGTTCATCTGAGAAAATTTATAGATATCATAGATGATTTGAATATTAATCATGAAGATGTCCTAATGAAGCTATTTGTTTAATCCTTAGTAGAGGATGCTAGGGAATGGTTTAGAGGACTGTTTAGCGGTTCTATAGCATCTATGGAAGAATTAATTGACTTATTCAAAGATCAGTATGGTGACAAAACTAATGAAGGATTCTTGTTAAATGAATTCAATAACATAAAGAAGAACTTCAATGAAGAGGTTACTGAATTCAACACAAGATTTCAAAGAGCCATGCATAAGATTTTTTAAAATATCAAAATGGATGAAAAGGTATGTCTAGCTACATACCTAAATGATTTTGATTCTAAGATGGGGTATGCTCTTAGAGATAAAATTCCTAGGATTCTTACTTATGCATATAAGATAGCAGTAAAAATAGAAATGAATAGAAGGGTATTAGGGAAAATGGTTAGAAGAGATGATTCTCATTTTAGTAGGAGCAACGAACCTGAATATAAAGAATACAAGGATCCATAAAAAAAAACACTAGCCTATAACAATAATTATAATCCATAGAATAGCATGCAGAATGATCCCTATGGTACCTAGTTCAAGGATGGAATTCCTATTGCCCCACCAAGAAAAGATAAACCAGAAAATATGACCCTTGACCCTCTACACAAAAATGTTGTAATTTGTGCAGTGACATTTACTGGTGTGAGGCTTGTCAAGCCCCACATAACCCTAATTTTTGTGTTGTAGCCTTAGACATAAGTGCTAATGAAGAGAAAGAAGGTGAAAATGGTGAGATATGTGCTCATAATAGATGTGATATGACTAAATCTTATGCATGCCCTGACATAGATTCTAAAAATGAAGTTGAGAACCATGACATGTATGGTTCACAAGGAAGAAGGGAAGTATATCACCAACAAGTATTATCTGACAATAAAGAAGAGGAGGTTGATGATATAAGATGCTATCTTAGAATAGTCAGGAAACTACCACAATAAGAAAACCTTCTAATGAAGAAAAGGATAGAATCACTGCTGATCTAGTAAACAAAGAAAGAAATAACTACTACTTAAGAAATAGAGTAGTGGGTGATGTAGGTAGTCAGCCAGTTGGCATATTCATTAAAGAAAATAAGATAGATACCAAGTATATACCAAAAAGAGATGGACCTGGGGAAAATTTAAATAAACCTAAGGTCTAAATTGTAAACAAAGCAAATGATCCAAAATATGTACATGAAGGAAAGGCTAAAATGCCAGAAACAAGTGTTGCTTCTTCCAAAGTTGAAAATAAGAAATCTAAGAAGGAAGAATCTACTCTGAATATTCAAATAGAGAAAAATAATATCATTGTAGAAAAACCAAAATCCTTTGATGTGAAATATACTCTAGTTTATATGGGCCAATGTTTATCTTAGATGACTGTCAAGGTCCCATTTCTAGAAATGATGAGGATAAAATAACATAAATAAAAGGTCCTTTCAGTATTAAATAGTGTATCTTCAGTGAAACCTCAAAAACCAGAATATGTTGAAAAGAAATCTAACAATAAAGGAAATGAGCCTGAGGGAATGATTTTTGAAATCCCTCAGATTTATCTAAGCATAAATACTTCTGCGGGAATTGGTGATCCTATTTTCCTAACATTGGTAATTAATGGTAAGATGCTCAAAAACTGCATGATACATTCAGGAGCATCCAATACTGTCATACCTACAGAAACCATGAGATCCATGGGATTACAAGTTGATACTCCTCATGGGAGATGTCAAGCAATGGATTCAAGAGAGATCCCTATTGTTGGTACCAATGAGGCCTTACCTTATAAATTAGCTATATGCCTTGATACAATTTTGAAAATGAGTGTACTGGTGGTTGATATCCCACCACATTATGGCATGTTGTTATCTAGGAAATGGAGTGCTTCAATGGAGGGCAGTATTCAGTGTGATTTATCTTATTCCACTTTCAATATTGCTAGGAATAATGTTAAGGTGTCCAGATAAGGTAGGACACCTCATATGATTGAGTTACACGAAGATACTGATATTAATTATTGTGAATTTCAGAGTGAAAAGGAGTGCCTATCAATGTAAACATGTTGATCCTTTAGTGAAGGATTTGATTACACAGAATGATGGTTTATGGCAGATATATTTTGATGGACATGTTCTAAGGAAGGATCAGGAGCTAGTGTATTACTTATTTATCCATCAAGTACAACATTTAAATATTCTTTCCAATTATCATTTCAATGTACAAACAATACAACAGAATATGAGGCTTTGTTTTTAGGGCTAGACAATGCTGCTAAACATGGAATCAAATATCTAAAACTTTATGGTGATTCAGAGTTAGTAGTATCCCAAGTTAGGTCCAAATGTGTTGTGAAAAATGATAGACTAAAAATGTATAAGCATGCTGTTGGCACTACCTAATTTTATTAAGTTTTACCAGGATGTTTTACCCCTGTGTTTATATCTCTTTTAGATTCTCTTGGTTTGTCTCTGAAAATCCTTCATATTTATTCCCTTGGTTAAAACCCTAGTCCATTTTATGTGAGATGTCAAAATCCCTATGTACAATTTTGAAATATTTGAAAAACCTTGGAAAAACCCCTAAAGATTAAGTTTTGATGTTATCTTTTGTTAAGGGTCGCGACTTCATTAAGTCACTTAAGTTGTGGTCATTGCGCTAGGTCTTATAACTTTATGTTATAACCCTGCTTATTAATCTCATTTAATATTTTATACATCACATCTTATCCTAAGTTTTAAATCTCTTATAATCCTTTAAATATCGGATAGCTCGTGCGAGCACGCAGCTCTGAAAAGAAACCATTTCTCAGCTGCAAGATGCATCCACATGGAGATGGCGGGGCTAGCAGTAAGGGTTGCACCAAAAAACATATATAGTCCGTGCTCACTTACTGGTCTGACAACCAAAGATTGTGAGGGTGCATGATCCTTACACTTGGACTAAGCCAGAAATCAAGCATATGTGATGGGACCTGTGTTTGTCAGTGGAACCTGAATGATGTGGAGTAATACCTGGAGATTACACATCACCTTTTCTAAGGTGGAAATTGAGTTGGAGATACAACTAGACATGGCAATGAATAGGGTGTTGCCACAAAGACTGCTAAAGTGTCCTAAGTTAGAGGGGCCCAGTTGCTAGTCATGAAGGATATTACTGAGGCATTGAAGATCTATGGCTCATGCTCACTCACAATTCTAACACCTAGACTTTGTGAGGATGCGTGATCTTTCCACGTGTGTATTTTTTTGGATGGGTAAATTAAGTAAAGAAAAAAGCATGTGCTTCAAATTAATGGTCATGTTTTAATTGGCGATTGAATCTTGACCATCCATATTTACAGTAATGAAGGAATTGATCGAATGACTCACACTCGCTCGCAATATGAAGATGAAGGGATTACGATGATGTGTGATGGTCACACATGTATGTGTTGAAATCCTACCAATTGAGAGCATGCTTAGACATGAAAATGTTAGAGATATAAATCATTTAACTATAATAACATGTCTAAAAGCATACTATAAAAATAACAATGGACTCCATCACAACCTCTAATGAGCTGAACGAGGGCACCCAATGCCTTGTTGATTTTCTCTTAGAGAAGGTTTGTGGGTGTGCTCTCCCAACAAGATATATTAATCCCACTTAATTGTTTGGTGGATGAAACTAGAATGCAAACTAATGGATGCATGAAGAACTCAAGAACAAGTATGAAGAACTTGTCTTAAGCTATTCAACATATGGTTGAAATGCAAAGTAAACAACTAAGCTAGGATGATATGCATGAGATGATAAAACTAAATTAATTTTCCATTATCCTAACATGTGATTTCTATATTCAATTATGAGTTAAACATGAAATTAACTAAGAGCTAAGATTTGAAAACATGAACTAATGCAATTCTAGAGCTATTTTAACATGATAAAAATGCATAAATGAGAGATGATTTCCTCTTGGCAGTGACCTCTATTTATAAATTTTTTGGAGGAGAGAGAGGGCTTGGATGAGGTGGAGCTCATGTGGCATCCACATAGGTGTCACATGAGGGACACATAAGCCATGCAAGAGGCCCACTTTTCTCACACATGTGTGAGCAACTTTGGATGTGACGGGTCAATGTGTACTTAAAGTACACATGTGAAGGATCTTGTAAGAGGTGTAAGAGGGTGTAAGAGTTTTGGGCCAATAGAACACTTTTAAAAAGTGTAAGAAGGTGTCATTATAGGTGTAAGAAACCTTCTTGGTACCAAATAAGGATTATTTGAAAAACTAAATTTTTGGAAATTTGCTCACACATGTGCGAGCAAATAATTAGGACTAATTGGTGTAGGAATCAATAAATTAGCCTAATTAACCTTAGTTAATTAGTGAATAGGTCTGTTTGGTGAGAGTGATGTGAGGTAAGGTAGGATCTAGGTTCAAATTAGCTTAATCTAAATTTAAAAATTTAGATTAATTTGGTTTAGTAGAATTTAAGTCATGTGGAGGAATAAATAAATTAAAAATTTATTTAAAGGGATTAATGAGGGATAATGTATTTAAATAAGATTTAATATATCAAAGGGGGTAGTATTTAAATTAAATTCAAATACTAAGGAAAGTGAAGTATATTTAATTAAATAGATAGAAGAATATAACAAATATAATTAATTAAAATTAACTATAATGTTATGGGAATATTAATTAAATTAATATAAGAATGATTTTAGACGTCTACATTTTTCCCTCTTTGATGCGGCGTCAAAAGTGGCGTTGCGTCAAAGAAAAGAAAATAAGATAACCCAGAGAGGTCAGGAAAACCTATAGCAGCGAGAGCAGAGGAGTGTGCCCACTCGAGAAAATAACAAGAAAAAATACAAATTTTTAATAAAATTTTCTCAAAAAAGGTAGGAAAACAGGGAAAGCAGATGAATTGCATGGCGTGTCCAAGAAAAATGGAAGAAAAAAAAGGGATCAGGATGGGGACTGGGGAGACAAATGGAAGAAATGGGGCCCAAGGGGCTATAAATAGTCCATCGGGGCCCATAGATAAGTCACTTTCACCCACAAAGAGCAAAAAGAAAGTAGAAGAAGAGGGCAATGGCAGTACAACAAGAGTGAACACAACTTGGAGAGTGCATCCAGGTGCACCAGTGACCAGCAAATACGGGACCACCGGTGAGTAGTCAACTACTTCTTAGTCAATTATGCATTTAATGCTTTCATAGGTCATTAAGGCATAGGGTTTAGAGCCCTATATGGAGATGGCTTTTGGTTAGAGATTTGTAGATCTACCTACCACACAACAGTGGATGTCCTAGATAGGGGTGATGGTGATGGAGCCACGGCTGCGATGGGTGGCCCTATACTTAGCTGGATTGATAGGGGGATGACTGATGCCTGATCATGTAGGCAAGGGATTCCCTATGGGTTGGGCACAGGTTCTTAGCAGCATGGTTGAGGATGGAGACCAGTACTACTGGGGTTACATCATTCTTGGCCAACTATATTATGATCTACATATTATAGACGTTCAAAATCATCCTTATATTAATTTAATTAATATTCCCATAATATTATAGTTAATTTTAATTAATTATATTTATTACATTTTTCTATCTATTTAATTAAATCTAAATTTAATTAAATATGATTCACTTTTCTTAGTATTTGAATTTAATTTAAATACTACCCCTTTTAATGTATTAAATCTTATTTAATACATTATCCCTCATTAATCCCCTTTAAATAAATTTTTAATTTATTTATTCCTCCACATGACTTAAATTCTTCTAAACCAAATTAATCTAAATTTTAAATTTAGATTAAGCTAAGTTGAACCTAGATCCTACCCTACCTCACATCACTCTCACCAAATAAACCTACTCACTAATTAACTAAGGTTAATTAGGCTAATTTCTTGATTCCTACAACAATTAGTCCTAATTATTTGCTCACACATGTGTGAGCAAATTTTCAAAAATCCCCTTTTCCAAATAATCCTTATTTGGTGCCAACAAGGTTTCTTACACCTATGATGACACCTTATTACACTTTCCAAAAGTGTCTCATTGGTCCAAAACTCTTACACCCTCTTACACCTTCTTACAAGATCCTTCAC
>MU225463.1:870608-886636 GCA_018584345.1 Thuja plicata
TGGGCCTCTTGCATGGCTTATGTGTCCCTCATGTGGCACCTATGTGGATGCCACATGAGCTCCACCTCATCCAATCCCTCTTTCTCCTCCAAAAACTCTATAAATAGAGGCCTTTCTCAAGAGCAAATCATCTCTTATTTTATGCATTGTTATCATGCTAGTTTAATTTTAGAGTAATTTAACATTTTTATAAGCAATACTAATTCTTAGTTCATGTTTGTTTCATTTTGAATCTAGATATCACATATTAGGTCCATAATGGAATGAATCTTAGATATTTTTTGTTCATCTTGCACATCAATCTAGTTTAGTTTTGCATCCATATGATCATTGTGATGACTTAAGACAAGTTCCTCATACTTGCTCTTAAGTCCTTCACTCTCTTAGTTGCATTTCTTAATCAAATAGTGGGAGTATAATATTGTGTTGGGAGAGCACACCCACAAACCTCTCTAAGAGAAAATCAACTAGGCTTGGGTGCACTTGTTTGGCTCATCTGAGTTTGTGATGAATCTCTTCTTGTTTTTAGTAGTATGCTTTTAGACATGTATGATCTTGTTATTTGATGTTTATCTCTAACGTTTGTATGTCTGAGCGTTCTCCCAACAGGTTAGGTTTCATTGCATATATTTTGGCATGCCCAGTGGGACCCACGTCCCTTGTTTCCTAATGTTTTTTGTAGATTATTCGCAGTTCAGAGAATTATAACGCAGACCCATCTCCGCTCTGGAGTTGCCGTCTCCGCAGACCACCATCTGCGCTTCTCTGACGTCTGCGAAACTCGGTCATCTGTGTTGAAGTTTCATCGTCTCCTCCTGTCCAAAATGATTTATAAAAATGTGGTTTAAAACTATTTTTTTTATCAACTTATAGCATTTTTAACATTCTGGTTTTTTACAGTGGTAAACTTTTTAAAAGTTAAATGCTGAAGTAATTTGATAAAAATTGTCATTTTCAGTTTTAATAAGTCTGTAAATTTTTGAAAAAATCTGACTGTCTATCTTTTACTGTCTGTGTAGGTCTGTCACCATTTCTACAAATCACTGTCTGCGCAGATCACCGTCTGCACTGATCACTGTCTGTGACTGTTTTCTTGAGTTTTTTGTATTTTTGTCAAAACTACAGTTCCAAAACTACTAACCCGTTTCGTGCAGGTTCCATGAATGATTTTTTTTGAAGATTATTTAAATGAACTTGTATGTCTAATCACTTTTCTTGGAATGTATGTTGCATAAAATGAAATTTATCCAATCTTGAATGCTTGAGGGAAATGAACCTTACAACTCTTGAATGACTTAAAGAAAATTAAACACACCTTTCGAAGCTTTCCTTCTTGCTGAGTGGGAAATAAATTGAATATGCATGCTTAACCATACTATTGTGTCTTTTGCTTAGGTAGAAAACACTTAGTTTCTTTAATTAGGTTCAATTTGAAAAATGAATTCTTTTTGGTGTGTTTGAAGGAGTGTTTTTCAACACTTCTTTCGAGCTTATTTGTCATTAAATAGATCCCTTTAATTTATGTGATGCTTTGATTAAACTATAGCCGTATCCTCTCCCCTCGCCTTGTAGATCTTGGGTGAAGAGAAAGCTTAGCTTAATCAACCTTTTAGAGAGGCCTGTCTAGAGGGAGCACTTCCCCTTTAGAGGACGACCTCAAACCGGTAATCCCTTCAGCCGGTATAGAAATAAGGTGTGACCCAAAGGTTCGCATTATCCCTTCAAGCTCAGGCGGGTCATGTTTAATGGTAGTCCATACTGAGTGAATATCCTCAGCATATTGGCATGGTTGAAATAGAGACTTAAGTGTCGCATGCCATACAAACCGATTGCGGGGACGCCACAAAACCTTACTAGCAACCATAAAGTAGTAGCCTACCCGATTCACCTCCAAATGGTGATTTATTATAGTGCAAGGGGAGGGAAGAATCTCCTCCCAAGATTCCCATCATATATGTCCCAGGGTATTGTGTTGTGAAAGAGATCTTTGTAGAATGGCAACAATACCTGGCAAAAGGAAAAAACACAGGTGCCCTTCCGAGGGTGACATGCTATGTGAGCTAAAGGACTACCAAGAAATGGGCCTATAATATTTCATGTGAAGCCAAATTCTTAAGGTAGCTACTGTTTGAACTATTTTTCAATGTGCTAGACCCAGTAAAAAAATAAGTGGTTTGAAAGAATTGCTTGAACATACACAATCAAAATGTTACAAAATTGAAGCAAGATCCCCTAATGTCACATTTGTTGGTGTCATTCAAGGTTGCTTTGTCCCTTGTTGGATTGTTTTGAGATGTGTGTTTGTTCTTTTCTGGTTTGCTTATTCTTAAAATTAGTTCTTGCCACCAAACAATTTACCTCAAAATCAGACGGAGAATCAAAAAAATCTGCCCAGAATTTTAACACACTGCCTTAGACATAGTCGACCATCTCCGCTCTGGATTCGCCGTCTGTGTAGATCACCATCTGCACAGATCACCATCTATGAAGATCGTCGTCTACATCTGAGACTGCCGTCTCCGCTTCAAAATAGTGAGCTTCAAAAATTGGCCAAGATAATCAAAATTTGACCATCTCCAGGACCTTAGAACCACTTGTCCTAAATCATTCATTCACTTGGCCAAAATCAATTTTTTTCCATGACATGACCAGTTTTAAGAAGCATAAGAAGGTGAAACTTTCCACATCTCTAGTCCTTAGAGAGCAAAAGGAAACCACCCGTAAATCCAAGGAATTTCAACACATTGTAACATCCATCAAACAAGGTATTGAACATCGTGAAAAACTTGACAAAATCATTTACAAAAATAAAGTTTGCAATTTCATGGCCAAGTTTTCACTCAACAGAGCTTTTGTCACCCTTGAACAATATGATTAGGTAACACCTGGCTTCTGGATCATTCTTCCATTTCTTCCATCATCATCCTTCCTTTGGAGCATTAGATCAAAATCAAATCAAATCTTTAGGTTGAAAGACCTTAATCAAAGTGTCATAAACCTTCATCCTCAAACAAACACAACATTTCTTGTAGACCATCAGTCCGTCTCAAGTAATTTAAATCCCTCAATGATATCCCATTTTTCTTGAGATCACAAGTCCATCTTCAAGTAGAACAGGTATTACTTTAAATCCTTTGTGTTTGTATCATCATAAGGTTTAACATGCTTAGGTTTCATTCTAAAAACCTTTAAATCAATCATCCAATTAATCCAATCAAATCAATCAAATCAATCCTTAATCAATCAATCAAATCCAATCAAATCCAATCAAAGATATTTGCTCCATTTCATCTCCTACATCTTCTTGTCTTTCATTCTTCTACCATTGTATGGTTGTCACTCGATCCCAAGCTAGAAACATGAGGCGAACAACATTCAACACTAATCATGAAGAAAACCCATTTACCACACAATACTTTCATGGAAGTGGAGTATGAGCTCAAGAAGTGGCTGAAGAAATAGAATTGGTGGACCAAGAAGAAAGACTCACAAGGTGATTGACTTCCTTAGAGACCAATATAATTTGGAAATGGTTGAGAAGGCCATTTTGCATAACAGTGATGAGATATTCTTAAATATTATTCATAACGATGTCACAGTTCTTGCTGATTTTGATGAATCACTCCTTACCAGGAATGTCACTAAAGTCACTGTTGCCGCTGCTACAGCCATGGCTTCTACTTTGAATGCTACATCATCACGTGACACTGGTAAAGGACCTGTTAGTGAACCTCCCACATCAACACCAATAGCAGCACCTATATCAACAACCACATCAATACCTCAATTGACACCCAAACAAATCCAACAAATCATAAGTGCTTTGCCAAACAATACTACACACAATAGCACTCAAATGACAACGACTCAGGGAGCAAGTGCTAATGTCAACAACATAGGGAAAGTTTCTATGCCCTTGTCTTCTTTGTTTCAAACAATGGGGGCAAAAACATCTGCAAACAATACATCACAAGCCTATCAATATGTACCTCCTACCATTGGTATGACCTCCACGGGATTTTTAGCTACACAATTTGGAGGAGGTGGAGGTTATGTACCCCCATTTTTCACACAGAATACTCTAGATTTCACCCAATAATTTAATGAGCTCAAAATTATTGTACAAGGTTTACAAAGTGGGGGGAAGAAGGAGTTTTCTTTTGAAAAGATTTGTCCCTATCCATTTGACAAGTCTATCACAATGCAACCATTCCCACCAAACTTTGAGATGCCCCAATTTGAGAAATACAAGGGTGATACATGTCCTCTCCAACATCTCAAAGAGTTTTATATTGCATGTCAAGAGGTCGCATATAATGAGAATTATTTAAAAATACTTTTCACTAGGAGTCTTGGAGGCGCAGCCTTGGAATGGTTCATGGCCCTTCCTTATGGGTCAATCTCTACTTTCTTTGACATTGTAGAGAAATCTGTTGGACAATATTCCTATAACATTGAGCATCAAGCAACACTCAGCAATTTGTGCAATACTAAATAAAAGAATGGAGAAACCTTTGCTAGTTTCTTGCAATGATGGAGACATATTACGAATCACATGCCATGGAAAATACCTGATAGTCACTTAATTGACATCTTCAAAAAGAATTTAATCTCTAAGATGTCCTTCCAAATGAAAATGGCTTCACCTGACACCTTTGAATCCCTTGTCAAGAAGGGAAAAGACATTAAAGATGTAATTTTACAAAGAGGTAGCATCAAACATTATACTCCTTCCAATAATGATAAACCAAAATTTTGGAGTAAAAACAAAGGATTTGTCAATGATGGAGTGACTAATGCCAAGCATGTTCAAAATGTTCAAGCATCCAACAATCACAATAACAATCAGAATCAAAATTAGTATCGCAACAATAACCAAAATCAGCATAATCAGAACAATCAGAATCAGAATAATTAGAACAATAATCAACAACCACGTAATCAATAATTCTTATTCCCTCGCAACAACTTCAACAAAAACAACAATAACAACAAAAACAATGATAATTGACAGTGATGACAATTCACAGCTTTAGCAGAGCCTTTAGATGTGATCTTCAAACAACTCACAGATCAAGGAATGATAGTTTACCAAAATACTTGATCTTTTGATGAGAATCAACCTAAACCTGTTTGGTATAGGGATAATGAATATTGTGATTATCATCGCATCAAGGGACATGATACCAAGAAATGCATGAAGCTTAGACACTTTGTGCAAGACATCATTGAGGATGGGAAAATCAAAGTTGAAGGTCAGAATGTGTCCTCATCTAATGCGAAACTCAAAGTCTACAATCAACCTTTCCCACCTCATAATCAAAACAATGCATCAAATGCAATCCCATATGACTATTCTACCAATACCATTACAGGCCATGATCAAACATGTGGGAGTTTAAATGAAAATGATATCTTTGGGTTTGATTCTCTTTATGGCTGCATTGAAGAAGTTGACATGCATGTTAATACTATAAAACTCAAACTTGCTGATTATAATGCTACTACATGAAGACCCAGAGTCACTGTTCAAGCTGCTGATAAACCTTCTACATCGGCAAATCCACTAGCTACACCATCTACTGCCACTCGACCTAATTTGCACTTTGACTTGTTGGCTCAATTACGAAAGACACTTGCACAAATATCCATCCTAGAGCTCTTGACAACCTCACCAATTCATAGAGAAGTCCTTGATAAAGCTTTAAACCCGTGTCCCTAAGAATATCAATGCTGCATAATTCAAAGCCATGATAGGGAACCTAGCCGCACAAGAACATCTAGTTTTCACTGATAAGGACTTTAGTGGTCCTGATCCTCATCATAATAAATCCCTCCATATAGAAGGAAAAATATGCTCCACAAGAATCAAACGAGTCCTCATAGATGGTGGATCTAGCCTAAATTTGTGCACATTAAAAATGATTTGTAACATTGGTCTTTCTGAGGACCTCATTGATGCAGACAAGAGAATTACAGTAAAAGCTTATGATGATCAAGAACAAGAAAGCAAGGGTTTGATCACATTTCCCTTACAAGTGGGCCCGACCCTAATTGAAACTATTTTCCATGTACTAGATCTAGATCTACCTTATAACATCTTGCTGGGACGTCCATGGATACACACTATCAAAGGTGTACCTTCTACCTATCATCAATGTTTGAGGTTCCCTCATCACGGTAGAGAAATCACAATTCCTTGAGATCCTGAGCCTTTTCAATATTGCAAAAGATTGGAAAGCAAACAAGCTAATTACTGTCTGTTGAATGAGTTTGGCCAACATTTCAATCAAGAAAGCCTTATTTTAGAAAAGGCATCTGAAACATCAACTGAGCAACCCAAAGGAAAAGACAAAGTCACTGAGGACAAAGCTACTGAAGACAAACCCTCCTCATCTGAGACAAAGACCACATTTATAGATCAAGGCATGGGCGAGTATAAATTTGAAAGGACCTTATGTATTGGGAAACTCCCCTTGTCTCGAAAGTCTTATGGAAGACCATCACCATTACCCCTCTCAAAAGATAAAGCACTTATGAACTGCAAGTCAACTATTTTTGAGCATTGGGGGTCTTTATCAAATGAACAAATGGAGCATAGTGTCCTTGATTAGCTCTATAATGATGAAGAAGAACAACCTATAACTTTCCCCAAAGGAAAGTATCCTAAAGTTACTCCCATTGTTGAAAACATGGGATATCATGGTACTAGTCTTGGAGCTAATGAAACAGGAAAGAAGAAGATCATAACAGCTAATGGTTATCCTAAAGGACATGGATTGGGCTCTGTAGAAAATAAGACTAACTTCACTAAGGATTATTTTTTAGCTGCCTCAGGTTTGGACGCTAAGGAAGAGTTCTTTGAAATTCCTTTCCAATATATTGAAGATGACCTAAATGAAATCACCATATCTTCACTATTACCCAAGCTGATCTTTCATCCCCTCGTCTACCCCTCACAAACCCTAAACTAATTGACTGGGATAAACAAGACTCACCACTAGCTTTAGACATATGCGATTTGGATGAGGTAGTTTTAGCCCTCTTTGGTCTTAAGAATCTCCGAGAACACGAACATCATATACACTATAGTGAACAAGCCTACTTCGGTAGCCAAGTCAACTCCCTCAGTCGCAAAAATGGAAAAGAAAATAAAAATCAAAAAAATAAAAATACATCCTCTGGTGAAAACCTCTCGCAGGCACCTAAGGATGAAGAAAAAGACAAAATAAAGGATGATTCTTCTAGTGAAAACCTTTCTAAGGTGCTAGAGGAGGGAGAGGTTGACTTACCATTTATATCATCAGAACTAGAAGTTTCCTCTATGATCATTGAAGATACTATTCCAATCAACCTAGGCATATAAGAAAATCCACATATCACTTACATTGCAGCTTCTCTCAGTGATCAAGAAAAGAAATACATGACAGCATTCTTGCATAAGCACAGAGTCAACTTTGCCTGGACCTACAAAGACATGCCCGGGCTCGATACAGATCTTGTCATGCATCATCTTGTGGTAGATCCAAATGTAAAACCTGTTAAGAAGAAGCTTCACAAGATGCATCCTCAAGTTGCATTGGTAGTCAAAGTAGAGCTTTAGAAGATGCTGGATGCTGAAGTAATCAGACCAATTGACTATCCTGAATGGGTTTCTAATACTATACTAGTAGGTAAGCCTGCTGGGGGCATTCATATTTGCACTGATTTCAGAGACCTCAACCTTGCATGTCCCAAGGATGATTTTCCACTCCCTAATATTAACATTATAGTGGATTTGACGGCAGGACATGAAATATTGTCACTTATGGACGGTTTCTCAGGTTATAATCAAATCAGGATAGCACCAGAAGACCAGCACAAAACTGCATTTACAACACCTTGGGGCACTTTCTATTATCAAGTGATGCCTTTTGGTCTTAAAAATGCCAGAGCCACTTATCAATGAGAAATGACTACCATCTTTCATGACCTTTTGCATGTCATCATGGAAGATTATATGGATGATATTTTAGGAAAATCCAAAACAAGGGAATCACATATTCCTATCTTTACCACCATCTTTGAGTGATTGGAGAAATATAAGCTTAGGCTGAATCCCAAAAAGTGTGTCTTTCGAGTACAATCTGGTAAGTTATTGGGATACATTGTGTCATGGTGTGGAATAGAAGTTGATCCAAAGAAAGTAAAAGCAATCCTAGAGATGCCACCACCCAAAACATTGAAGCAACTATGTAGTTTACAAGGCAAACTGCAATCAATCAAAAGATTCATGTCATAGCTGGCTGACAAGGTGCATCCATTCTCCCATCTTCTGTGCAAGAATATCAAGTTTCAGTGGGATTGCTTGTGTCAAAATGCATTTGAGAAACTGAAAGGTTATCTGGCTAATCCACTAGTGTTAGTACCACCTGTTGTTGGTCGCCCTCTAATTTTGTACATATCTACTATAGAGGTCGGATTGGGAGCCCTCCTGGCACAATTAGATGACACTGGTAAAGAGCGAGAAATTTACTATCTTAGTAGAACTCTTATTGGCTATGAGTTGAATTATTCCCTAATTGAGAAGGCATGTTTGGCCATTGTTTTCTATACACATAAGTTATGACATTATATGCTTAATCATAAGATTCATCTTGTTGCTAAAATTGATCCACTCAAGTATCTCCTGCCACGCACTGCTCTTACTGGTTGTACAACAAAATGGGTCATGATCCTTAGTGATTTTGACATTGTTTATGTGGATCGAAAGGCCATCAAAGGACAAGTGATTGTAGATCAGCTAGCTAAAGCACCTGTTGATGGTAAACACCCTCTAATCATAGATTTTCTAGATGAATCAGTCTTAAATCTTGCCCCAAGTCCACCATGGAAGCTATATTTTTTATGGATCCTTCACTCAAAAAGGATCAGGGGTAGGAATATTGTTTGTTACACCAAAAGGGGATCTCATCCCTAAATCTTTCAAATTATAGTTTCCTTGTACCAATAATATTGTAGAATATGAATCCCTTGTACTTGGACTTTGACAGGCCATACAATGGCAGATTCTCACTCTATTGGTGCTTGGTGATTCACAATTGGTTATCAAATAAGTTATGGATGAATATCAAATGAAAGATGACAAGTTGCCTCCCTATCGCTAAACAGTTGAAGATCTCAAGACACATTTCACTAAATTAACCTTCTAGCAGATCCCTCGCACAAACAACAAAGCAGCAGATGCCATTGCAACAATTGGGTCCTTGATCACTATGCAAGAACACAGCGCACGGTGTGAGTTTCTTGTTGAGAATCTTACGGTCCCTACTTATGACAAGTCAAATTCTAAAGTGGTGTGTGAAATTGTTGATCCCAATTCCCCGTGGTACCAAGAAATATATTCCTACCTACATGATGGATATACCCCACTTACTTTAACCCCCAATCAACGTAAAACCTTCATTCATTGAACTTCCCGATACACAATCCTCGTTGATACCCTCTACCAAAATCATTTTGATGGAACTCTTTTAAGGTGTCTAAACTCTGATGAAGCACAAACGTCCCTAGAGGAGGTACATCAAGGAATCTACAGAGCCCACTCTAGTGGACTTATTTTGGCCAAAAAGTTGTTACGTACTAGATATTACTGGCCTACTAGGGAGAAAGATGCCTACAACTATGTGAAGAAGTGTGTACCTTGTCAACAACATGGAGATTTGATACACGCTCCCTCCCAATCACTCCAACCCACCATCACCCCTTGGCCCTTTTCATGCTGGGGTCTCGACCTTGTTGGCCAAATTTTCCCTAATTCATCCAATGGACATAAATACATCCTGGCTACTATGGAGTACTTTACCAAGTGGGTCAAAGTTGTTCCTCTCACATACACTACTGGAAAACAGATTTCAAAGTTTATTTTGAACTATCTTATCTGTCGCTATGACATCCCTCAGGATATTGTTACTGATAATGAAGAACCTTTCAAGAACAAGGATGTCATAGAGCTATGTAGAAAGTTTAGCATTACCCACCATACCTCTTCCAAGTACTTTCCACAAAGCAACGGTCAAGTTGAGGCTATGAATAAAACCATCCTCAGAATCCTCAAGAAGATAGTCGATGAAGCTGGCCATGATTGGCACCTTCGCCTCAATCCCACCCTTTGGGCTTACCACACCTCCATTCGAACCCCCACGGGAGCCACTCCCTTTGCCCTTGTTTATGGTACTGAGGCTATTCTACCCATCAAAATTGAGTTCCCTTCCCTCAGAATCTCTCTGAAGAATCTATTGTCCGAAGAAGAATATAGAGTTGCCTACTTACAAGAGCTAGAACTCTTTGATGAGAGACGCCTCAATGCCCTATACCACCTCCGCATGTATCAAAATTGCCTTTGCCTTCAGTTCAACAAAAGGATCAAACCTCGTCAGTTTGAGGTTGGTGATCTTGTCCTACAGCATAATATGAAGAACCTCCATAATCGTGAGAAGAAAGGGAAGTTTGAACCTAATTGGTTAGGTCCCTTCATTGTTACAGCAAAGTATGGTTTAGGCACCTATCAGATTGTGTCCCCAGAGGGAGATCCACTCCCTGATCCTATAAATATTACATCTCAAGCACTTCTATGCTTTACCAGTCAGTAGTCCATTGTACAATAGAAATTCTTCAAAAAAGTCCAAAAAATTAGAAAGCAGAAAACCCAAAAACATTCAAAAATGCAAAAAAGCAAAAAAATCAAAAAAATCAAAAAAGCATAAAAAATACAAAAGCTTGAAAAGAAAAAGAAAGAGAAAAACAAAAAAATCCGTCCATCTGTGAAAACCACTTCGGTGGTGTAATGGATAAGTACCATGGTGAAAACTTGTTTTCAGGTGCCATGTATAGTCAAATCCACCCTCAGTTCCCACCATTTGTCTATACAGCTTGTATCACCTTTCATAATAATAGTCGCTACCCATATTTGTGCAGGTAGTCCTTTGACCATCTTCTCTCTTTCACAATAATGATTCCCGCATGACTGAGCTTACCAAATCACAAACTGAGCTTTGTTCTAGACACAGTGATCACAAATGTTTTACATCAAATCAGTAGATAGATTGACTTTCCTAATGATCATTCTATTTACAAGCAATTGCCAGCGAATTTTCATTTTCTATCAATCAATCTTTGGCCCATCAGGATGAATCCTTCTGGTGTCGGCTGTTCTATCAATATTCACATCAAAATTGTTCATGGCAACAACTTTTGCACTGAATGACCACTTGGTTAGGATGCCTTTTTATTGCTTTTATCTTGTGTTTTACTAGGTCCTTATCGTGATAGCCTTGAACTCTTATATCTTGGTTTGTTATGATGAGTATCTAGTGAAATACGTGTCCTTTGTGGTATGATTTTCTTTTCATAGTTTGTTAGTGCATTTATGTTTTGATATTCGGTTATGACTATGTATGCCTCACTAGGGGCAGGATTCATGCATCTCAAATCCCTCAAAAGATCTGGATGTACTGTATCTCCTCATGAGTAACATTTCATAGCTCTCATCATATCTGATGTCTTGCATTCTTGTTCCTAACAACCTATTTGTATGAGAGTCTAGTCCACGCAAAGGAACCATGTCACATGTGCTTTCTAGCACATGGTGCATAACTCCTTTTGCAATATCAAACTAGGGTTTTCTCTCCAACATTAACATGGTATTAATCCCACTATCATATAATTAGTCTTTGCATATTAGTTAGGTCATATTGCATTATGATTTTGATCTTGGCAAAGGTTTCTATTTATTCCCCTATCCAGTCACCTATGTGATTTTATCAGACTTATTGTGATACACACAAAAATAGTGTCCTCATTTAGTCATTACCCATTGCACTCATTAGTCATTATCCATTGCATTCATTAATAATTAGTCATTATCCATTGTCTTCATTAATCATTAGTCATTATCCATTGCATTCATTAATCATTAGTCGTTATCATTAGTCATTCTCTATTGCATTGTTAATTAATCATTAATCATTTGCATTTACATTCTATTCATTAATCATTAATCATTATCTATTGCATTGTTCATTTCATTAATCATTAGTTTCACATTACCTTATTCATTCATTTAGTTACAGTATTCATTATTAGTACATTAAATCATTTGCATTTCTCATGTAGTTCATTTTGTACAATTTAACACATTTCTATTTGTATTATCATTCCATTCAACATTATACATTTATAACCATCATATAATTAAATTGCATCCCATTAGTTGCATCCATAACATTGATAAGCATACATGATAAAATATAAGCATTAACACATCACATCACACACACACACACACACACACACACACACACACATATATATATATATCTGCATCTCATCCCTGCATCACAAATTTGTCAGTCTCATCATACATACATATAATCATCTCATCCTGCATGTCAGTTGTAAGCATCATATACTGTAAATATAACATCATAAATGCATCCATACATCATATAAGCATATAAAATCATCAAAGGTCCATAAAAATACAGTCCCATAATCCAAAAATAAGTCCATGTATATATATATATATATCAAAATGTCATATCATACATCATGTGTCAAAAATATGCCAAAACTATGTATCCAAAAATCTGAGAAGAGTCATGGCGGTGGCTGTGATGGTCCTGCTCCCCTGCTGGGACATGGTGGTAACCCCACTGATCCCTGTGATGCTCTATTGGTTCTTTCTGACTGTGTCCTCTCAGAATATGTAGGTGCTTGTGCCTCCTCTAGCACTGCTCCATAATACAGCCCCATATAATACCTAGCCTCTCGGCCTTTGTGCCCTGCCTCTCTCTGAGCTGCCATGGCATCAGTCATCATCTGACCCACCCCTACCACACTACCTACCAACCACACTATCTCATGGTCTTCCCTATACTCCTCAGCACATCTACGTGCTAGATCCTGCTATGTCGTCAGAGCTGCTATATGTGCTGACATAGCTACCAGCTCCTCTCAATCCCTAAACTCCTCAATGATAGCGAACTCCCCGCTATCCACCTGAGCCTGTAATATGTCAAGTGCTCGCTGTGCATTGTCCCCTTGTGCTATCTTTGATGCCATCTCTCCCTGAATCTGGGTCACCTCTGTTTGTAGGCTGCTAGCTATAGCCTGTGTTGTGGCTAAAAGTCCCTGAACCCTACCCAACTATGTCCGCAGGCTGTCTCGCTCTGCTACCACAGTATCATGAGTCTCCTGGGCTATGAAGCCCGCTGGTGGTCCCTGTCCTGGTGGAGGTCCCTATGGTGGTGGCCTTTGTGGTGGTGGTCCCTATGGTGGTGGACCCTATGGTGGCCCCTGTAGTGGATCCTTCCCCTGTAATGGATCCTGACCCTGTATCTGTACATCGGGTATAATGGGTGGCTATCCACCTGCTGGTACCTAAACCTACCCCCTCCACTGTGGTACTGCCACCCTAGGCCAAACTCTCCTCCTGGCCCCTCCATCTCCTCCATCATCATCATCATCATCATCTCCCTGTCCCTCTCCATCTCCCCCAACCCCTGGCTGCTCATCTTCCTGCACTACCCCTGGCGCTATCAGTCTGATGGGTCTGTGTGCTGCCCACCACTGTGCATACGTAATAACTACCCCCGCATCCATTACTGACTCTCTCACCCTGATCCAAGGCACCTCAATCATGCCCATAAATGATGCTCAGGCTATCCAAGGATCTGTACCTATCCCCGATATGCTCCCTACCTCGTGGGTAACTAATGGATGCGGGAACCCATCTGGTACTACCTCTTGAACCTGTCCCATCTATCTCCGTACCCTGGATGACATATATCATGATATCATATAGGTTGTCCTCCCGAACATCCAGCAGTTAGTCTGTACAAACCTCATGTAATATGAATCATAGAAGCCATCCTCTGTGTATCCATCCTTCTATGGGGTCTCATGACCCCAGGCCTCGCATCCTGCATAAGGAGCCCATACTATAGCCCCCATCTCATCCAATCTTTGCCGCCAGTATCCCACTGAGTCTATGGCCTCATAACTAATGGGTGGCCTATACCGACAAATACAAGGCTCATATGTTGCCTGGGTCTCCTGGTAATTGATCGGTTGTGTGACCGCTATATGCTCCCAGGCCCATACTAGTAAGAGTGTGCATCCTGGCCCTAGTGCCCTACCCCTACAGTAGGCGCACATATGCAGATCATAATATAGTTGCACAAGGATGATGTATCCCCAACAGTACTAGTCACCGTCCTCGACCATGCTGCTCAGCACTTATGCCCAGCCTATAGGGAATCCCTTGCCTGCATGATCAGGCATGAGATGTCCCCCTATCAATCCTGCCAGATAGAGCACCATTCATCATGGCCGTGGCTCCATTATCATCGCTCCCATCCATGACATCCACTACCATGTGATCGGTAGATCTGTGAATCTCTGCCCCAAAGCCATCTCCATGTAGGGCTTTGATCCTTCCACACAATACTCTGGTATGACTCCCCAAATGGGCACTGTATATCCTCCATACATCATGGAGGGTGATAGTGGCTTCCCCTATGAGAAAGTGGAAGCTAGAGGTGGCGCTGGGCCACCTCTCTATCAATGCAGACATGAGCACATTATGTGCTCCAAGATGTGGCCAATGTCGCATGTGCTCTAGCCTGCATAGTGTCACCATCCCCCACTCGGCCACCGTCAAGTGCTTCTCTAGCTCCATGGTCACTAGATAACTCTCTTGGGCTTGGAATGTGATAGTCTCCTCCTACAGTCAACACGCAAATGTCAGTAATCAAATAGCATGTTGGGGCACCAAAAAATGCCCTAGGCCTGTCCGGGGCATCAAAAAATGCTCCCAGACCCTTGTCTTTTCTCTTCCCCCTGCCTTTTCTTCTATTTTTGGGTCAATCCGTGTAGACGGCGGTTGACCCTCACAGACGGCAAACTTTTGCAGTCACTGATCTGCGGAGCCGATAGATCTTTGTAGACGTCGGTCTGCGGAGATGTCCATTTAGGCTGTCGCCTCCTTTTCTGCGTAGATGGTGGTGTTGCATAACACTGTCTCCACTACGCGATGTTGTCCCCCAGTCCTTGCAGATGGAGATTGGTCAAATCTCTATCTGTGCAGATGACTATCACCAGTCGGTCGTCTGCCAAGACGGTGGTCTGTCGATCACCGTCTGTGCAGACAGGTGATCGCTGTCTATGCTGTGCGCCTATTTAGTGGCATTTATTGCACCTATTTCCTATGTGAAAATATCAAAAACATTAATGACAAGGTCGGCGCTCGACTACCCACCGGCGGTCCCACATTCGCTGGCCACTGGTATACCCAAACACGCTCCCCAAGTTGTGCTCGCTCTCGTTGCGCTGCCATGGCTCTCTTCTTCTTCTCTCTTTTTTCTCTTTGTGAGTGAAAGTGACTTTTCCATGGGCCCCGCTGGACTATTTATAGCCCCTTGAGATCCATTTCTTCTGTTGGTCTCCTCTTTTCCCGTTCTGGTCCCTTTTTTCCCTCCATTTTTCTTGGACACGCCATGCAATTGGTTTACTTTTCCCATTTTCTTGCCTTTTCGAGAAAAATTTATTAAAAAATTATATTTTTTCCTATTATTTTCTCGAGGGGGCACCCTCCTTCACTCTCGCTACCATAGGTTTTCTGACCTCTCTGGGGCATCTTATTTTCTTTTCTTTGACGCAACGTCACTTTCGACAATGCATCAAAGAGGGGCAAAATGTAGACGTCCAAAATCATCCTTATATTAATTTAATTAATATTCCCATAACATTATAGTTAATTTCAATTAATTATATTTGTTATATTATTCTATCTATTTAATTAAATTTAAATTTAATTAAATATCATTCACTTTTCTTAGTATTTGAATTTAATTTAAATACCACCCCTTTTAATGTATTAAATCTTATTTAATACATTATCCCTCATTAATCCCCTTTAAATAAATTTTTAATTTATTTATTCCTCCACATGACTTAAATTCTACTAAACCAAATTAATCTAAATTTTA
>MU225463.1:886686-901772 GCA_018584345.1 Thuja plicata
TAAATTCTACTAAACCAAATTAATCTAAATTTTAAATTTAGATTAAGCTAATTTGAACCTAGATCCTACCCTACCTCACATCACTCTCACCAAATAAACCTACTCACTAATTAACTAAGGTTAATTATGCTAATTTCTTGATTCCTACAACAATTAGTCCTAATTATTTGCTCACACATGTGTGAGAAAATTTTAAAAATCCCCTTTTCTAAATAATCCTTATTTGGTGCCAACAAGGTTTCTTACACCTATGATGACACCTTCTTACACTTTCCAAAAGTGTCTCATTGGTCCAAAACTCTTACACCCTCTTACATCATACAAGATCCTTCACATGTGTACTTTAAGTACACTTTGACCCATCACATCCAAAGTTGCTCACACATGTGTGAGAAAAGTGGGCCTCTTTCATGGCTTATGTTTCCCTCATGTGGCACTTATGTGGATGCCACATGAGCTCCACCTCATCCAAGCCCTCTCTCTCCTCCAAAAACTCTATACATAGAGGCCTTTCTCAAGAGAAAATCATCTCTCATTTTATGCATTGTTATCATGCTAGTTTAATTCTAGAGTAATTTAGCATTTTCATAAGCAATACTAATTTTTAGTTCATGTTTGTTTCATTTTGAATCTAGATATCACATATTAGGTCCATAATGGAATGAATCTTAGATAGTTTTTGTTCATCTTGCACATCAATCTAGTTTAGTTTTGCATCCATATGATCATTGTGATGACTTGAGACAAGTTTCTCATACTTTCTCTTGAGTCCTTCACTCTCTTAGTTTCATTTCTTAATCAAATAGTGGGATTATAATATTGTGTTGGGAGAGCACACCCACAAACCTCTCTAAGAGCAAATCAGCAAGGCTTGGGTGCACTTGTTTGGCTCATCCGAGGTTGTGATGAATCTCT
The DNA here is from genome assembly GCA_018584345.1 of Thuja plicata. NCBI lineage: Eukaryota > Viridiplantae > Streptophyta > Pinopsida > Cupressales > Cupressaceae > Thuja > Thuja plicata. Next base: position 887,602 of record MU225463.1, read on the forward strand.
TCTTGTTTTTAGTAGTATGCTTTTAGACATGTATGATCTTTTTATTTGATGTTTCTCTCTAACATTTTCATATCTAGGCATGCTCCCAATAGGTTAGGTTTCATTGCATACACATATATGTGCCTACCGTAGGGGTAGGGTACTAGGTCCTAGATGCGTGCTTCTTCTAGTATGGGCGTGGGAGCATATTGCAATCATACAACCTATTAGGCACCATGAGACTAGAGCGGCTTATGAACCATTTGTATGAAGATACAAGCCACCTATTAGCTATGAGGCCATAGATTCAGTCGGATACTGGCGATGATGACTAGACGAGATGGGGGAGATATAGTGGGCACCCTATGTGGGGTGTGAGGCCTAGGGTCATGATATCCCATAGCAGGATGGATATGTAGAGAATGAGTTCTATGACTCATATTATATGAGGTTTGTTCAGACCAACTACTGGTTGATTGGGAGTATAACATATATGATCTCTAGGTACATGCCAACCAGGGTATGGAGATAGATGGGAAGGTACAAGAGGCCATTCGAGATGGGTTCTCACATCTATTGGTGACTCAAGAGGTGGGGAGTATCTGGGGTATGGGGGTTAATCCCGACATAGCAAGAGCATCATTTATGGGGATGATGGAGATCCCATGGATCAGATCCTGAGAGTCATTAAAAGATGCAGGTGTAGTGCTAGCATATGCTCAGTGGTGGGCTGCTTATAGACTGATTAGATTGAATATCCCAGGGATTGTACCAGAGGATGAGCAGCCAGGTGCTAGAGGAGATGGCAAGGGCTAGGACGGAGATGATGATGACAAGGAGGGGGAGGCAAAGGAGGGGCCAGAGGGAGGAGAGTCTAGCCTAGGGTTACGGCACCGAGGCAGCGAGGACATGTGGAGATACCCGCAGGGGGGAAGCCTCGCATAGTGCCAGGTGCTCAGGTACATGGACAAGATGATCCACAGGGGTCACAGGGGCCACTGGGATAGGTATAGCGCCACATGGGCCACTAGAACAGGGACAAGTATAGGGACCATAGGGGCCACTGGGATAGGTACCACCAGTGGGCTATGTAGCCCAGGATACTCATGATACAGTCAAAGTAGAGCGGGACAGTCTATGAACTGAGCTAGGTAGAGTACAGGGCTTGCTAGCAACATCTTGAGTGACTGAGGTGAGCGCACAAGTGACTGAGGTGAGCGCACAAGTGGAGATTTAGAGGCTACAGGGGGGACTAGCTACAACATAGGCCACAATGAGTAGTTTATAGATAGAGCTGTCTAGGGTACAGGGAGAGCTGGCAACAGAGACCACTTAGGGGGATAGTCCAGAAAGAGTACTAGGAATTTTACAGGCTCGGGTGGACAGTGGCGAGTTTTCCATTATTGAGGAGCATGGTGATCTTGATGAGGAGTTGGCATCAATGTCAGCACAGATAACATCTCTTACCAAAGAGTGAGACTTAGTATGGAGATGTGTGGAGGATTACAGGGTAGATCGAGATATAGCTCAGTTAGCAGGCAGGGCTGCGAGTTTGGGTCAGATGATGTCAGATGCGATGGCAGTTCAAAGAGAGGCTAGGCATAGAGGATGAGAGGACACATACTTTATGGGGCTCTATCATAGTGCAGTGCCAGAGGAGGCATGACAACCTGTATATTCAGAGAGAGCACAGACAAAGAGCATAGGACAAGGCTCATAGGGATCGGTGGGGTTACCATCGCACCGAGATAGTGGTGTAGGACCATCACGATCACCATCATGATTCTTCTTAGACCATCTTTTGATACACAATTTTGATACATTATATATGATTTTGACATTTTGAGATATATACATGGACTTTGTGGACTATTTGGACCTTATGGACTTTATTTATGATGCTATATGATGTGATGTTTATGTAGGATGTATGGATGCATTATGATATTATATTACAAATGGTATATGATGTTTATGACTAATATGCAGGATGAGATGAATGTATATGAATATGCTGATGTATTTGTGATGCAGGGATGAGATGCAGATATATATAGATGTTAGATGTGATGTGTTAATGCTTATAGATGGATATATTTTTTCATGTATTGATGTAATGTGATGATGAATAAATGTAAATGCATATATGATTTGTGAAATGTGAAATGAATCTAAAATGAATGAATACAAACTGTTTACGGACTTAACAATGCAACTAAATGAATGAAATGTAACTATATGAATGGTAATGAATAAGGACTAAAATGAAGTAACAATGCAACTAAAACATGCAATGGAACTAAATGCAATAATGAATGAAGTAACTAAATGTAGCCTTAAAGAGCAATGATTAATGAATGAAGTAACTAAGGTAACCTTAATGAGAAATTATTAATGAATGAAGTAACTAAGGTAACCTTAATGCAACCGTAATGAGCAATATAACTGTAATGATTAATGATTAATGAATGAACTGAATGAATAAAAGTAACCTACTGAATGAATGTAGGATGAGACACATGAGGACACTATTTTTGTGTGTATCAAATAGGTCTAATAAAATCACTTAGGTGACTAGATAGGGGGAATAAATAGAAACCTTTGCCAAGAGAAAAATAAAAGTGCAATATGACCTAACTACAATGCAAAGAATAACTATATGATGATAGTGGGATTGATACCGTGTTAATTTTGGAGAGCACACCCTAGTTTGATATTGCAAAAGGATTTATGCACCATGTGCTAGAAAACACAAGTGACATGGTTCCTTTGCGTGGACTAGACTCTTAGACAAATAGGTTGTTAAGAACAAGAATGTGAGATATCATATATGATGAAGTCTATGAAATGTTACTCATGAGGAGATGTAGTAAATCCAAATCTTTTGAGAGATTTGAGATGCATGAATCCTGCCCCTAGTGAGGTATACCTAGTCATAACCAAATATCAAAACATAAATGCACTAACAAACTATGACAAACAAATCATACCACAAATGACACATATTTCACCATATACTCAGCATAATGAACCAAGATATAAAAGATTGAGGCTGTCACAATAAGGACATAGTAAAACACAAGATAAAATCAACAAAAAGGCATTCTGACCAAGTGGTCATTCAGTCCAAAAGTTCTTTCCATGAACAATTTTGATGTGAGGATTGATAGAACAGCCGACACCAGAAGGATGCATCCTGATGGGCCAAAGATTTAATTGATAAAAATGGGAATTTGCTAGCAATTGATTGTGAATAGAATGATCATTGGGAAAGTCAATCTATCAGCTAATTTGTTGGAAACATTTGTGATCACTATGTCTAGAACAAAGCTTAGTATTGATATGGTAAGCTTAGTCATGCGGGAATTTTTATTACGGAGGTGGAAAAATGGTTAAGGAACTACTAGCACAGATATGGGTAGTGACTTTTATTATGGAAGAGGATGTAGGCTGCTTGGAAAAAATGTGGGAACAAATGGTGGATCTGACTACACATGGCACCTAAAACAAGTTTTCACCATGGTACTTATCCATTGCACTACCAAAGTGGTTTTCACAGATGGATGAATTTATTTCTCTTTCTCATTTGCTTTTTTTTTTTAATGTTTTTTGGATTTTCTGCTTTTTTGATTTTTAAATTTTCAAATTTTTTTTGCCTTTCTGATTGCTTTTTTGAATGTTTTTGGATTTTCTACTTTTCTGATTTTTTGGATTTTTGAAGATTTCTGTTATACAACAGACTACTAACGGATCAAGCATAGAAGCACTTGAGATGTATAATATGTATAGGATCAGGGAGTGGATCTCCCTCTGGTGATGCAATCTGATAAGTGTTGGAACCATATTTTGTTGTGATAATGAAGGGACCCAACCAATTAGGCTCAAACTTTCCTTTCTTTTCACGGTTCTGGAGGTTCTTCTTATTGTGTTGTGGGAAAAGATCACCAACCTCAAATTGATGAGGCTTGATCCTTTTTTTGAACTGAAGGCGAACGCAATTTTGATACATGCAAAGGTGGTCTAGGGCATTGAGGCATCTCTCATCGAGGAGTTCCAGCTCTTGCAAGCGGGAAACTCTATATTCTTCTTCAGACAACAGATTCTTGAGAGAAATTTTGAGGGAAGGGAGCTCAATTTCAATGGGTATAATAGCCTCAGTACCGTAAACAAGGGAAAATGGAGTTGCTCCTGTGGGGGTTCGAATGGATGTGTGGTAAGCCCAAAGGGAAAGGTTGAGGTGAAGGTGTCAATCGCGGCCAGCTTTATCGACCGTTTTCTTGAAGATTCTGAGGATGGTTTTATTTGTAGCCTCAGCTTGACCATTGCTTTGAGAAAAGTACTTGGAAGAGGTATGGTGGGTAATGTTGAATTTCTTACATATCTCTATGACATCCTTGTTCTTAAAATGTCCTCCATTATCCGTAACAATATCCTGAGGAATGCCATAGCAATAGATAAGATAGTTCAAAATAAACTTTGAAATTTGTTTTCCATTAGTGTAGGTGAGAGGAACAACCTCAACCCACTTGGTAAAGTACTTTGTAGTAGCTAGGATGTATTTATGGCCATTGGAAGAATTATGGAAAATCTGGCCAACAAGGTCAAGACCTCAGCGTGAAAAAGGCCAAGGGGTGATGGTGGGCTAGATGGATTGGGAGGGAGCGTGTATCAAATTATCGTATTATTGAAAAGGTACACATTTCTTCACATAGTTGTAGGTATCTTTCTCCATAGTAGGCCAGTAATATACAGTGCATAACAACTTTTTGGCCAAAGTATGTCCACTAGAGTGGGCCCTAGAGATTCCTTGATGTACCTCCTCCAAGGATGTTTGTGCTTCATCAGAATTTAGACACCTTAAAAGAGTTCCATCACAATGCTTTCGGAAAAGGGTATTAGCAAGGATTGTGTATCGGGAAGTGTGGTGAATGAAGGTTTTACGCTAGTTGGGGGTTAAAGTAAGTGGGGTATGTCCATCACGAAGGTAGGAATACATCTTGGTACCACAGGGAATTGGGATCAGCAATTTCACACACCATCTTAGAATTCAGTTTCTCATAGGCAGGGACTGTAAGATTCTCAACAAGAAACTCACACTGTGCGTTGTGTTCTGGTATAGTGATCAAGGACCCAATTGTTGCCATGGCATCTACTGCTTTGTTGTTCGTGTGAGGGATCTGTTGAAAGATTAGCTCAGCAAAATGTGTTTTGAGATCTTTGAATGTATGATGGTAGGGAATAAGCTTGTCATCCTTTGTTTGATATTCGTCCATAACTTGTTTGATAACCATCTATGAATCACCAAGCACCAATAAAGTGAAAATCTTCCATTGTATGACCTATCAAAGTCCAAGTACAAGGGCTTCATATTATGCAATTTTTTTGGTACAAGGAAACTATAATTTGTAAGATTTAGGGATGAGAGATCCCCTTTTGGTGTAACAAATAAGATTCCTGCCCCCGATCCTTTTTGAGTGAAGGATCAATCAAAATAAAGCTTCCATGGTGGACTCGGGGAAAGATTAAGGACTGATTCATTTGGAAAATCTATGATCAAAGGATGTTTACCGTCAACAGGTGCTTTAGCTAACTGATCTATAATTACTTGTCCTTTGATAACTTTGTGGTCCACATAAACAATGTCAAACTCACTAATAATCATGACCCATTTTGCTGTACGACTAGTAAGAGAAGCACGTGCCAGGAGATATTTGAGGGGGTCAATTTTGGAAACAAGATGAATCTTATGATTAAGCATATAATGCCATATTTTCTATGTACAAAAAACAATAGCCAAACATGCCTTCTCAATTAGGGAATAATTCAATTCATAGCCAATAAGAGTCTTGCTGAGATAGTAAATTGCTCGCTCTTTGCTAGTATCATCTAATTGTGCCAGGAGGGCTCCCAACACGACCTCTGTAGAAGCTATGTACAAAATTAGAGGATGACCAGCAACAGGTGGTACCAACATGGGTGGATTAGCAAGATAGCCTTTTAGTTTCTTGAATGTATTTTGACATAAGCAATCCCACTGAAACTTGATATTCTTGCATAGGAGATGAGAGAATGTATGCACCTTATCTGCTAGTTGTGACATGAATCTTTTGATTGATTACAGTTTTCCTTGTAAACTGTGTAATTTCTTTAATGTTTTGGGTGGTGGCATCTCTAGGATTGCTTTTACTTTCTTTGGATCAACTTCTATTCCACGTCGTGCCACAATGTATCCCAGTAGTTTACTAGATTGTACTCCAAAAACACACTTCTTAGGATTCAACCTAAGCTTATATTTCTCCAATCGCTCAAAGATGGTAGTAAGAATAGGAATATGGGATTCCCTTGTTTTGGATTTTGGTAAAATATCATCCACATAATCTTCTATGATGACATGCAAAAGGTCATGAAAGATAGTAGTCATGGCGCGCTGATAAGTAGCTCCAACATTTTTAAGGCCAAAAGGCATCACTTGATAATAGAAGGAGCCCCAAGGCGTGGTGAATGTAGTTTTGTGCTGGTCTTCTAGTGCTATCCTAATTTGATTTTAACCTAAGAAGCCATCCATAAGTGACAAAATTTCATGTCCTGTCATTGAATCCATTGTAATGTCAATATTTGGGAGTGGAAAATCATCCTTGGGACATGCAAGATTTAGATCTCTAAAATCAATGCAGATGCTTTGCCCCTAGCAAGTTTACCTACTGGTACAATATTAGAAACCCATTAAATATAATCAATTGGTCTGATTACTTCAGTGTTCAACATCTTCTGAAGCTTTACTTTGACTACCAATGCAACTTGCGGATGCATCTTGTGAAGTTTCTTCTTAACAAGTTTTACACTTGGATCTACATCAAGATGATGCATGACAAGATCTATATCTAGCCTGGGAATGTCTTTGTAAGTCCAGGCAAAGTTGATTTTGTGTTTATGCAAGAATGCTATCATGTCCTTCTTTTCCTGATCACTGAGAGAAGCTGCAATGTAGGTGATGTGTGGATCTTCTTTTGTGCCTAGGTTGATTGGAATAGTATCTTCAATGATCATAGAGGACACTTCTGGTTCTAAAGATATAAATGAAAAGTCAACCTCTCCCTCCTCTAGCATCACAAAAAGGTTTTCACTAGAGGAAGCATCTTTTATTTTATCTTTTTCTTCATCCAAAGGTGCTTGTGAGAGGTTTTCACCAGAGGATGTATTTTCATTTTTTTTTATTTTTATTTTCTTTTTCATTTTTGCGACTAAGAGAGTTGACTTGGCTACCAAAGTAGGCTTGTTCGCTATAGTGGTTCTAATTTTTGTATTCTCAGAAATTCTTAAGTCCAAAGAGGGAAAAAACTACCTTATATGAATCATAAACATCCAAAGCTGGTGGTGAGTCTTGCTGATCCCAGTCAATTAATTCAGGGTTTGTGAGGGGTAGACAAGGGGAAAAAAGTTTAGCTTGGGTGATAGTGAAGACATGATGGTTTTCATTTAGGTCATCTTCAATATAGTGGAAAGGAATTTTGAATAACTCTTCCTTAGTGTCTGAATCTAAAGCAACTAGACAATAATCCTTAGCAAAGTTATTCTTGGTCTCTATGGAACCCAATCCATGTCCTTTAGGATAGCCATTGGCTGTTATGATATTATTTTTACCTATTTCATTAGCTTTGAGGCTAGTACCATGATATCCCATGCTTTCGACAATGGGAGTAACCTTAGGATACTTTCCTTTGGGGAAAATTACAAGTCATTCTTCTTCATCATTATAGAGCCAATAAAGGACATTGTATTCCATGTGTTCATCTGATAAGGACCCCCAATGTTCAAAAATAGTTGATTTGTAGCACATAAGCACTTTATCTTTAGAGAGGGGTAATGGTGATGGTCTTCCATAAGACTTTGGAGACAAAGGGAGTTTCCTAATACATAGAGCACTTTCAAATTTATACTCTCCCATGCCTTGATCTGTAAACATGGCCTTTGCTTTAGATGAGGAGGGTTTGTCTTCAATGACCTTGTCTTCAGTAACTTTTTCCTTTCCTTTGGATTGCTCAAATGGTGTTTCTGATGTCTTTTCTGGAACTAAAGGAGTGTTTAAAATAGGGGTTTCTTGATTGAAGTATCAGCCAAACTCATTCAGAAGAGAGTACTTAGATTGTTTGCCTTCCAATCCCTTGCAGTATTGAAAGGGCTCAGGATCTCCAGGAATTGTGATTTCTCTACCGTGATGTGGGAACTTTAGTCATTGATGATAAGTAGAGGGTACACCTTTGATAGCATGTATCCACAGATGTCCCATCAAGATATAATAAGGTAGATCTAGATCTAATACATGGAAAATAGTTTCAATCAAGGTCGGGCCCACTTGTAAGGGTAGTGTGATCAAACCCTTGCTTTCTCATTCTCGATCATCATAGGCCTTTATTGTGATTTTTTTTTCTACAACAATGAGGTCCTTAGAAAGACCGATATTATGAATCATTTTCAATGTTCACAAATTCAAGCCAGATCCACCATCTATAAGGATTCATTTTATTCTTGTGGATTGGATTTTTCCTTCTATATGGAAGGACTTATTATGATGAGGGTCGGGACCACCAAAGTCCTTATCAATGAAGATGAGATGTTCTTGCGTGGCTGGGTTCCCTATCATAGCTTTAAATTGTGCAGCATTGATGTTCTCAGGGACATGAGATTCATTTAGAACTTTATCAAGGATCTCTCTATGAATTGGCAAAGTTGTTAAGAGCTCTAGAATGGATATCTGTGCAGGTGTCTTTCGTAACTAGGCCAATAAGTAAAAGTGTGAAGCAGGTAAAGTAGCTTGGATAGTGACTCTGGGTCTACATGTAGTAGCATTACAATTACCAGCTTTGAGGATTATTGTATTAACATGTGTGTCAGATTATTCAATGCGGCCACAAAAAGAGTCAAACCCAAAGATATCATTTTCACTTAAAATCCCACACGTTTGATCATGGTCTGTAATAGAATTGGTAGAATAGTCATATGGGATTGCATTTGATGCATTGTTTTAATTCTGAGGTGGGAAGGGCTGATTGTAGACCTTGAGTTTTGCATTAGATGAGGATGCATTCTGACCTTCAACTTCAATTTTCCCATCCTCAATGAGATCTTGCACAAAGTGTCTGAGCTTCATGCATTTCTTGGTATCATGCCCCTTGATGCGATGATAATCAAAATACTCATTATCTCTATACCAAACAGGTTTAGGTTGATTCTCATCAAAATTTTGAGTATTTGGGTAGACTATCATTCCTTGATCTTCCAGTTGTTTGAAGATCACATCTAGAGGTTTTTCCAAAGCTGTGAATTGTTTCTATTGTCGATTGTCATTATTATTGTTGGTGTCGTTATTGTAATTGTTGCAAGGAAATAAGAATGATTGATTGCATGGTTTTTTATTGTTGTTCTGATTATTCTGATTCTGATTGTTGTTCTGATTCTGATTGTTCTAATTGTTGTTCTGATTCCGATTCTGATTTTGATTTTTGTTGTGATTTTGATTGTTATTGCAATTATTTTGATTTTTATTGTTGGATGCTTGAAAATTTTGAACATGCTTGGCATCAGTCACTCCATCATTGACAACTCCTTTGTTTTTACTCCAAAATTTTGGTTTATCATTATTGGAGGGAGTATAATGTTTGATGCTACCTCTTTGTAAAAGTCCATCTTCAATGTCTTTTCCCTTCTTGACAAGGGATTCAAAGGTGTCAGGTGAAGCCATTTTCATTTGGAAAGACATCTTAGAAATTAAATTCTTTGTGAAGATGTCAATTAAGTGACTATTAGGTATTTTCCATGGCATGTGATTTGCAATATGTCTCCATTGTTGTAAGAAACTAGCAAAGGTTTCTCTATTCTTTTGTTTAGTATTGCACAAATCACTGAGTTTTGCTTGATGTTCAATGTTATACAAGTATTGTCAAAAAAACTTCTCCGCAAGATCAAAGATAGTAGAGATTGACCCATAAGGAAGGGCCATGAACTATTCTAAGACTGCACCTCTAAGACTCCTAATGAAGATTCTTTTTAAGTAATTCTCATTATAGGAGACCTCTTGACATGCAATGTAAAACTCTTTGAGATGTTGTAGAGGGCATGTTTTACCTTTATATTTCTCAAATTTAGGCATCTCAAAGTTTGGTGGGAATGGTTGCATTGTGATAGACTTGTCAAATGGATAGGGACAAATCTCTTCAAAAGAAAACTCCTTTTTGCCCCCATTCTATAAGCCTTGTACAATGTTTTTGAGCTCATTGAATTGTCGGGTGAATTCTGGAGTATTCTGTGTGAGAAATGGGGGTACATAACGTCCTCCTCCTCCAAACTATGCGGCTGAAAATCCTGTGGTGGTCATACCAATGGTAGGAGAAGGTATATACTGATAGGCTCAAGATGTGTCAGTTGCAGATGTTTTCATCCCTATTGTTTGAAATAGGGATGATGTATACAAGGGCATAGAAACCTGCCCTATGTTGTTGACATTAGCTCTTGCTCCTTGAGTTGTCATTGTTTGAGTGCTATTGTGAGCAGTATTGTTTGGCAAAGCACTTAGGATTTGCTGAATTTGTTCCATCGTCAATTGAGGTATTGATGCAGTTGTTAATACAAGTGCAGATATAGGTATTGATGTGGGAGGTTCACTAACAGCCCCTTTATTGGTATCAAATGATGATGTATCATTTTAAGTAGAAGCCATGGCTGTAGTAGTGGCAGCGGTGGCTTTGGTGATGTTTTGGGTAAGGAGTGTATCATCAAAATTAGCAGGCACTGTGACACCATTTTGAATAATATTCAAGAATATTTCACCGCTATTTTTCATAATGGCTTTCTCAACCATTTCCATGTTGTAAGGATTTCTAAGGAAGTCATTCACTTGGGTAGGTGATTCCTTTTATTCTACTAACTTAGTTTCTTCGTGAATTTCCTTAGCTTGTACTTCAGGACCTTGAAAGTATTGAGTGCCAAAAGGGTTCACTTCATAGGTAGTGGTGTTTGGTGTCCCACGCCTCATGTTTCTAGCTTGGGATCAAGTAACAACCATACAATGGTGAAATTTTAGAAGAATGGAAGACAAGGAGATGTAAGAAATGAAAAAGAGCAAAGATCTTGATCTTGAATTTGATTGGATTTGATTGGATTTGATTGATGTTTTATTAAAGATTGATTGATTGATTGATTGATTGGATTGATTGATTGATTTAAAGGTTTTTGGAACAAAACCTAAGTGTGACAAAACCTTATGATGATACAAACACAAAAGGAATTAAAACAACACCTATTCTACTTGAAGATGGACTTGTGATCTCAAGTGAAATGGGACATTACTAAGGGATTTAAATTAATTGAGACAGAATGATGGTCTACAAGCAATGTTTGTGTTTGTTTGAGGATGAAGGTTTGTAACACTTTGATTAAGGTCTTTCAACCTAAAAGGATTGGTTTGATTTGATTGATCTAATGCTCCAAGAGAAGGAATGATGATAGAAGAATTGAGAAATTGATCCTAGAAGCAAGATGGTTGTTTAATCATATTGCTCAAGGGCAACAAAGGCATGATTGAGTGAGAATTTGGCCATGAAATTGCATAATTTGTTGTTGTAAATGATTTTGTTAACTTTTTCACAATAATTGATTTCCTGATGAATTGATTTGGTAATGTGTTGGTACTCTTTGGATTTGTGAGTGGTTTCTTTCTGTTCTCTAATGACTGGAGGTGTTGGAAGCTTAACTTTCTTATGTTTCTTAAAATTAGTCATGTCATATGATAAATCTGATTTTGGCTTAATAATTGAATGATCTAGGACAAAAGATTATGGGGTCCTATAAAAGTTCAAATTTTGAATGTTTCAGCAGATTTGGAAGCTCACTATTTTCAAGCGGAGACGACAATCTTAGACGTAGTTGGCGATCTTCACAGATGGTGATCTGCATAGACAGTGAAATGCATAGATGGTAGATCCAGAGCAGAGACAACCGACTGTGGCTAAGGCAGTGTGTTGAAATTTTGGGCAAATTTTTTATCTTCAGTCTGATTTTGGGCAAATTTGTTCGATGGAAAGAACTGATTTCAACACATTCAAACTAGAAAAATAAAAAACACACATCTCAAAACAATTCAACAAGGGAAAAAGAAACCTTGAGGGATATCAGCAAATGTGACATTAGGAAACCTTGATTTCAAATTGCAGGATCTCATTTGTGTATGTTCAAGTGACTCTTTGAAGCCACTTATGTTTTTACTAGGTCTAGCACAACGAAGACAATTCAAATAGTTGCTACCTTAGGAAATTGTCTTCACATGAAATATTATAGGCCCATTACTTGGTAGTCCTTCAGTTCACATAGTAGCGTCACCCCCAGAAGGGTGCCCATGTTTTTGGCTTTTTCTAGGTATTGTTGCCATGCTACGAAGATCTCTTTCACAACATAATACCCTGGGACATGTATGATGGGAATCTTGGGGGGAGAATCTTCCCTCCCCTTGTACTATAATAAGTCACCATTCAGAGGTGAATCGGGTAAGCTACTAATTTATAGTTGCTAGGAAGGTTTCGTGGCATCCCCACAATCAGTTTGTATGGCGTGAGACACTTAAGTCTCTATTTCAACCATGCCAATATGTTGAGGCTATTCACTCACTATGGACTACCATTGAACATGACCTGCCTAAGCTTGAAGGGATAAAGACAACCTTTGGGTCGCACTTTATTTCTATACCGGCCGAAGGGATTACCAGTTTGAGGTCATCCTCTAAAGGGGAAGCGCACCCTCTAGACATGCCTCTCTAGAAGCTTGATTAAGTTAAGATTTCTCTTCACCCAAGATCTATAAAGGCGAGGGGAGAGGATACGGCTATAACTTAATCATAGTGTCATGTATTTTAAGGGGCTTTTAATCTAAATAACACAATAGCTTGAAAGAAGTGTTGAAAAACACTTCTTCAAACACACCAAGAAGTGTTCATTCTAAATTGAACCTATTTAAAAGCAACTAAGTGTTTTCTACGTAAGAAAAAGATACAATAGTATGGTTAATCATTCATGTTCAATTTATTTCCCACACAGAAAAAAGAAAGGTTGTAAAAGGTGTGTTAATTGCCTTATGTCATTCAAGATTGGTTAAAATTCATTCCCTTAACATTCAAGATTGAATGAGGTAAATTTTAAACTACATACATTCCAAGACAAGTGTTTAGTCATACAAGTTCATTTAAGGATCTATTAAAGAACCATTAGGGAACCTGCATAAAATCTAAAAGCAGTCTTAAAGTCTCAGATATTAAATGTTGTAGAAAACCCTTAAACTCAGGAAAATGCACAGACGACCAAGTAACGTAGATGGTGATCTGTGCAGATGGGGATCTACAGAAATGCCGAAACACCTGCAGAGATAGCCAAATACACACAGTCAGATTATGTTAAAAAGAAGACTTAATCAGACTTAAAAAATAAGATTTTTACCAAATCAAACAACATTTAACTCCTAAAAATTGCCACCCTGTTAGAAACTCAAGAGTTAAAACACTAAAAAATTGATAAAAATAGTTTTAAAACATAGTCTTATGAGTCTGTTTTTGAAAAGGCAGAGACAGTGAGTTATATGCGGAGACGACCGAATGTTGCAGACGATTGGAAAGTGCAGACGGTAATCTACGAAAATAGTGACTCCAGAGCAGAGATGGGTCTGCGTGAAATTTTCCTAAACTGCAGAAAATATGCAAAAAATGTTAGAAAATAAGGGACGTGGGTCCCACCGGGCATGCCAAAATGTATGTGTTGAAATCATACCTGTTGGGAGCATGCTCGGACATGCAAATGTTAGAGATATAAATCATTTAACTATACTAAAATGTCTAAAAACATTCTATAAAAACAACAATGGACTCCATCACAACCTCTGATGAGATGAACACAATATATTAATCCCACTAGATTGTTTGGTTGATAAAACTAGAATGAAAACTAATGGATGGATGAAGAACTCAAGAACAAGTATGAAGAAATTGTCTCAAGCTATTCATCATATGATTGAAATGCAAAGTAAACAGCTAAGCTAGGATGATATGCATGAGATGATAAAACTAAATTCATTTTCCATTATCCTAACATGTGATTTCTAGATTCAACTATGAGTTAAACATGAAATGAACTAAGAGCTAAGATTTGAAAACATGA
>MU225463.1:902046-912462 GCA_018584345.1 Thuja plicata
AGAGGTGTAAGAGGGTGTAAGAGTTTTGGGCCAATAGAACACTTTTAGAAAGTGTAAGAAGGTGTCATCATGGGTGTAAGAAACCTTGTTGGCACCAAATAAGGATTATTTAGAAAAGTAGATTTTTGGAAATTTGCTCACACGTGTGTGAGAAAATAATTAGGACTAATTGGTGTAGGAATCAATAAATTATCCTAATTAACCTTAGTTAATTAGTGAATAGGTCTATTTAGTGAGAGTGATGTGAGGTAGGGTAGGATCTAGGTTCAAATTAGCTTAATCTGAATTTAAAAATTTAGATTAATTTGGTTTTGTAGAACTTAAGTCATGTGAAGGAATAAATAAATTAAAAATTTATTTAAAAGGATTAATGAGGGATAATATAATTAAATAAGATTTAATACATCAAAGGGCGTAGTATTTAAATTAAATTCAAATACTAAGGAAAGTGAAGTATATTTAATTAAATAAATTTAATTAAATAGATAAAAGAATATAACAAATATAATTAATTAAAATTAACTATAATGTTATCGGAATATTAATTAAATTAATATAAGGATGATTTTGGATGTCTACAACACGTGTCTGGTTCGTCCAGCTTGTGAATGACATAGAGAGAAACGCTAGTGTATTGAGTTTGAGACTTCTGATTGGAGGAAAGTGGGCCTGAGGTGACAAGTGGGAAGTCAGCAAAAGTCAACAAAGATGAGGATCGCTCGATGTTCCAAGAAATTTAGATCAACGATCAGAATATAAAATTAAAACACATGCCACAGATGAAACACTTGTAGTTGCAATTTTTGCCAGTGAAGTTCATTGCACAAATTGAGAATTTATGGTTGCAGAGAGGTACTTGGAGTAATAAAGGAATTAAAGCATCCACAACTTAAAGACTTTAAATCATAAATTGTTTCTAATCATTCTAATTTGAAGAAGTTGCAAAGCAAAGGATTCATAGAGCAAGAGAAAATTGAAAAATAGGGGATTTTCTGGCAAAGAGGAATTTGAGAAAAAAAAAAGTAAGTAATTAATTTTGAGTTTGTTGTTCTGCATAAATTTAGGGTTTCTAGGATAATTTGTTAAAATTCTATAAAACCCTAGATTTAAGATTACCATAAAGGGAGAGGATTGTGTCAACCTGAGTGAAGAAAAAATATCAAAATGGCTCTGAAGAAGTATGTTGTGACATTCAGTTATGAAGATAGGAGACTTTAGGATGATTTCCTTGAGATGTTGCCAAATTCAAAGGATAGTAAAGAAGCAACTGATATGTGGAAAGCCCTAATAGGAGAGATATGCCCTAGGGTAAAACATAGGTTTGATGAAATTACTGATACTCATATGCCATTGAAAGGACTGAAAATTTTTAGATGGTGGTATGGGAAAGCTAATGCAGGGTGTCCATTCAGTAACGTATGGTGATATGACTTAGGTAAACTAGTTATGCCTACAGTCTTCAAAGATGTAGACCTAACTTTGGAAATAATGGCCAGATATGATTAGATAACCCATGAGATCAGGGATATTGATGGGAACGTGCTCCTAAGAATTGATGCTAAATGCATAAGAGAAGATTTTGATCTACAGAGACCTAAAGAAGTTACAAATAGAGTTGATTTGAAAATGTTTGAAGAACCTTTTGATGATGTAGGGTTGGATATGCAGGGGAAATTACTGTTGCCATTTGTTAAAGAAATTAATGGAGTAAGGCTTGCTATTGATGCCATAAGAACTAAATTAGCAAACTATGAAAATTATAACACTATATTGGTAAATACACATATAGCTTTATACCAGGTGTTGGGGCTAAAAAATATAAATAAATTTTCTAAGGAAACAATGTGGATATGTTGGGGTCTATAGAAAATAGGAGCATAATTTATTTTAGATTACCCTACATATTTGGACAAGCATATAAATGAAGGTTTAGCAGCAATAAAGGAAGGTAAAAGAGTACCTTTCAGGTGGTATTCCCTTCTCATGCATTTGATTCTTTTCCATTGCGAGGATTAGTTTGCACAAGATATTGATTTAGAAATGGAGAGAGATGGTGTAAGATTACCAGTTTAGTTGTGGACCACAGCTTTGTCATCCGATTGGGAAGGTGCTAATTTGGTGCCCTTTGAGAATGATTTTGCATATTTGTTGAGGAAGAGGCTGATTCATCAAGTTGAGAATTTTCCATTTTTGTTGAAATTTTTTCTTAGTCCTTTGGATTATGATGTCAAACCACCAAAATGCCATAATTTCTATGACATTTATTTCTATAGAAATACAACTTTTGTCAGAATATATGGATTCCCTAGAAGGCCTTTTGTGCTTCCAAGATATGTGCCTTTAAGGATTGGATTTTTTGAAGTTATGATACAGATTGCAATGTTGTAGAGACTGATTTTCTAGAAAATAAGAAGAAGGGTACATTCTTCCCAGAATTAACAAATTTTCAGCATTTTGTAGTGACAAAAGGGGGAAGGAATGAATTATCTCATTTGTTGAGGCCCTATAATTTTGTTGTTAGTTCAAAAAGACTAAATGATATTGAGGGTTTTTATGCAAGATTAATGAGGAAGATAGCTAGACCTTCTAGAGGCACCCATCAGTTTGATTTACTTGAGGACATAATCAGAAATGATGAGGATATGAAGTCTCAATGGAACAAGAAGTCATACTTGCATACATACAATGATATGTTGAAATAAATTCATGAAACAGACCCATCATATGAGCCTTTTCCAAATTGCAATGATTGGGATAAGAGAATAAGAATTGTGCTAAAAAAAATTGTTGAGGTATATGACACTCTAAATGAGAAATCAGGATATAGTAAGAAAGTCAAACTTACCATTGTACAAGACAAAGAAGATCTTGACAAATTGGTGCAAACTAAAGGAGTGGTGAAGAAAGAGGATAAGGGTAAGAAAGTAAGTAGAGAGGAATCTCCTACCCCAAGTTTTAGTCAGCAAAAGGTACAAAAAGAGCAAACTGGTATTTCAATGTACCATAGGAAGAGATTGAAAAAGGATTTTGTTGATCCTAATATTGTTGAAATTCCACATGAAGGATCATACACTACAGATGATCCAGAAAGGAGATCTCCATCTCTTGATTCTTGTTAGCCACCTCCTATTTTTGATGAAGGAGATGTTTCAAAAGTACATGAGGTGAGGGAGATCACTAAGGACAAGGTAGTTGGGATTAGTTCTGTTGTTAGAACAGAAAGAAGATTAGAGGAAAAATTAGTGGAAGTAGCCCCTGCAAAAGGAAAAATGCCTGGAGAAAAGCCAAGGCTAGTGCAAGAAGAGGGAACATCCAATGGAGCCCTAAACCTTCCTTATGGGAGTGACAATGATGAAGAGGATTATATTTATGTGCTTCTATAGCTATTGGAAGGGAAAGATGTCCAAGCTCCCTTAGCCCCTATTTCTGACATCACAACCCTAGAGATAAAAGGAGTATTCCCAAGGGAATTAAGGGTTGAATCATGTGATGCCAGAATAGATGATAGTGAATTAATCAAGTCAGTGGCTTTCAAACATTTGTTGTGGAAATCTTTTTAGAAGGAATCTATTGAATTAATGAGGAAGAAGAAAGAGTATAGACCCTTGGTTGATAATGATGATCTTGTTAAAGAGATAGAAGGGGAGATGTTAACAATGTTTGATACATTGACCATTGCAGAAGGAAGAGAAGTAGTAAAGAAGGCAAGAATTTTGTTGACTCCTAACCTAAGAATTGCAGATGCTATTGCATATGATTCCATCATTAAGGATATGAGGTTAAAGAGGCCAAACATGCCTGGTATTGAACACATCACAACTAGCACTTTTTATAGTAAAGACCTTGGAGCTTTGGCTATTTGGGATTTCTCTGCAGTAGGGCAGGAGGGTGAAACTAGTTCAGGCACCAAAGGTAATGTCAATATACAAAGAGTTGGAGATGCCAAGATATCAAACACAACCAAGGGTCTGTAGGAACAAGTTGCATATGGCCATGATGTTGCATTAAATAAAGAAAATATTTATGAAAATATTCAAGAGAAATATAGGCATGTATACAATTCTTATGAATAAAAAACCATGGAGGCACTAGACCTTCAGGGAAAGGTAATTTCTTTAGAAAGGAAGGTTTCAGAATTAGGGGTAGTAAGGCCTAAAGAAACTAGTGAGAGATCAAAATGACAGAAAATTCCTAGTGTACCATGGACTATTGTACCATACACCCACCAGAAGAAAGTACCTCAAATTCAAGATGTGAAAAGAAAGGTTGAAGAAGAATTTCTCAAAGAGGTAAAGAATTTGAAGGGAAAATTGGATCAAGGCAGAAATAGATATGAAGATGCCAAGGAAACAATTGTTATAACAACTATAATGATAGTTTTTGAGAAGATAAATGCTAAGATCTTTACACTCCATGAGGTGTGTAAGATTTTATATTTAGCTGTAAACAATATAGATGGTGAAAATAGGGTTTTTAAACCCACTTATCAAAAATGGATAAGTCGAATGGATAAGCTAAAAAGTATAGAGTTATGTGCCAGAGTGGATCCCAGTGCTCTAGCAAATGCAATGCCAACTACAAAGTTGGTCAGATCATTGAGGGACTTCACTATTTTTCTTGAGCACATTGAAGCAAGATGGATTGAGCTCAAGGGTGACTTTGAAAATTATAAGGACACTGTAGTCCCACCCTTGTTGAAGATGATCAAAGTATCAAAGGATATAAAGAGTGGAGAAAGGAGACTATTGCAAGGGTTAATACATTAATCAAGGATATATCACAAGATGTCAACATGATACTCCTGAAAGAAAGTATACTAAATTTGGTTAATTCTAATATTTTCTATGACAACTTTATTAAAGAGGTTAACCAAACCACAGTGAAGTATAATCCATATAGATAGATGGAAAAACAAATAGCTCAGCATAAATGGCCAACTGATGAAGAATACCAAGAGTTGATTAAAAGATATGTCCCTGATGATGACTAGAATAAAAGAATATTCTAAAGAATATTTCGTAAATGAATTTTCTCTTTCATCTCTCTTGAGTGAGCCAGAATGTTTTTGATTACGGTAAAAGCAGGTTTTGAAGGGAACCCCGAAACCCTTTAACAAAAAAAAGGAAGGAAAGGCTAAAAAATCCCTAGCAAACAACAGATTGTCCCAAGGAGGGACCCAATCAACAGAGGGTCACAACCCAGATTTTACAATAACAATTCCAAAGCAAAAAGAAAAAAAAGAAGCTGGAAAGAAAACAGAGAAGACACCCGCCGGCACAAAATCAGAGAGATTTCAGAAGTGAGCCAGAATGTTGTTAGATATGTAAAGTGTCATTATCATTTTACTGTAAATATTTTTTTTCTTTCCTATTTTTGTGGATCGATATTTTCTTACATCTTAAAGCAAGATTGTAAAGGACACCTGTCAGATTTGATGCCCTGAAGCCTGTTGCAATTCACCTCTATATAAGTGAATTTCCAAGGCATCAATAGGGTCCAATTTTTAAGCTAAGAAAACAATTTTCTCTTTTTGGGTCGGTCTGAGTTGTATATGCATTTTTGTTTGAGATAATTAGGCATACTGTTAAAGTTACAGGTTCTATGGAGTTTTTTCTCTCTCATATGTGAACTTTGAGATGTATAATTTTCAAGGAAAATAGTACAAAGAGCATTAAAGCTTTTGTTCACTACATTTCTTGTCTCTTTTTTTTTATGTTTAAATTCTCTAAGATTCAATAACAAGTTTGTTGAATCTTGGTTGTATTTCATTTTGAAATATATTTTTGTTTGTTACTTGCTGATAATCTAATGGATTATATAAATGCTTGAGATGAATTAGAAGGATTCATAGATGATTACTTAAAGATTTTGATAAGTGTGGGGTTTGTATGTGAAGATTGACATTATTGTCGTAAGGTGGTAGGAGAGATCATTTTATTGAAGTTTATTTCTGTGAGAAGAATTTCCCAATGAATATGGCACTAGTCAGGTGTTAGATTTTTTAGTTCAAGGATTGTATGAAAGTAAAATATTTATTGAATCATTCATATCATTTCTATTGTGAGGAAAATAGTATGACTAAGGCTTAATTCATAGATTATTTGAGTTATTAAATTAGCTATTTGTCACCTTACATATTGTTGTTGAAAATAGAAGAAGTAATAGGCAAATATGTGCTAAATTTGAGATTAAGATAGATGATATTGTAAGAAAGTGAATCTCAAGAAGGTCAACCCACATGAATCCTATAGAGTTCAAAGAGTAAAAGTACCATAGAGGTCTTGTTAGTTGGTCTTTTCCCTTTGGATTATTATGTTGTAATGGTTTGTAGCTAAAACCTAGATAATCATCCATCAGAAAAGGTAGATGAAATCCTGCCAAATTAGGAACCAACAAAATGGTGACTCTTCTGGGGACTATGATGCAGGGATAGCATACATATTATATCAAAGAAGGTGCCTATGTCATGCTAGAAGTGTCTTATCAGAAGACAGAGTCATTATTGTTAAGTATTGTCAATATTAGAACGTGAAAGGGGATTTTTGTTTTCGCGGGAAATAGGGAATCCACTGTCTTGGATTTTTTCCCTTGTGTAGTTTTGCCTAGGTTTACCATTTGAAAATTTTCCCTTAGGGGTGGTGACTCAGTCAAAAAAATTTAGTATTCTTGTGCATTTATATTTCATAAAATGGCAGACAAAATAAAAACTACCAGAGCATATGCTAAAGCAAATCCTGACATCCCTCTATTTGAGGAATTGCCTCATGTAGGTAGAAAGAAAAATAATAAGAAGCGAGGGGAGGATGTTCATACATGGAATCCTAGAGATAATGTTCACAAAAAACCACTATACCATAATACAAAAAGTAGGGAGACTTCTTCCTTAAGTTCAGAGTCTAAGAATACCAGACTCTTGAGTGGAACCTTCTCTACACTTTTCCAAGAAGACCAAGAATTTCAAGATAAACTCATTTCAACTATGGGAGACCCTATGTGTAAATCTAGAGGCTCAAAAGAGGTGAACCAACAAAGTAAAACTAATAACACCCAACATAAGCATTATCAGTCAAGATTTGTCCCTTATGTTGAATGAAATCTCATTGATTTGGATACATCTACTGTTGAGTCTGATTCTACAGCTATAGATCATGATGAACTCATGGCTGAGCTAGAAGTGCTAAGGAGAAAGGTTGCTGAGGAAGATTCCAGATGCCTATGTTTGGAGAAGGAGAAGGAAAAGGTGAAAAAGAATTCTCTTCTTGAAAGAGAGGCTCTGATGAGAAGGATGGTTTCTTTCTAAGAACGTAATAAAAGGTTGGAGCACAATTCTGCAACCTTGGATACAGAACTATTTGGGAATATCCCTACTATGCAAACAAAAATCAAGTAATATGAGAAGTATTTAAAACAAGAGGAAGGCCCTATTACTACACAATTTCATCCTTATGAGTCTATCATCAAGGATAGGGTTGTTTCAAGAAAAATTAATGATGCTGCCAAAGTGGTGGATAAAGGCAAGTAGAAGGTGGTGGGTATCTAGATAAATGAACCTGTAGTCACAACTAAGAGTACCCTGATTATGTCTAAGTTGGATCTAGAACTTGAGAAAGATAGAAAAGAGATATAAGATATAGCCAAGGAGTTGGAGGAAGCAAAGAATGAAGCTGCTATAGAAGAGATGAGGAGACAAATCGCATTCCTAAAATCCATGTCTTCTCAAGAAACACTTGCCAACTAGGGTCAAGGTATGTCTTCTAGAAATACTGTTAAAAATACAAATACTCAAAATATAGCTTCTCTAGGAACTAGCTCAAACACTACCAAGTAAAATATAATTGGGAATACACCAAATGCTAATACTCAAAAGAATATAGGTGCTAGTTCTAGTCAAGGATTTCAAAAGAAACCTATATTCATGGAAAGATATAGGCAGATTTGTTTTCTAGGAATCCTTGGATTTCCTAATGAGATTCCCAGGAACCTTAGAGATGAGGTTAGAAAATTCATAGGAAATAATTCTATTACTGGTTAACAACATTTAAGAAATTGATCTAATTTGTTAAATGATTATGAATTAGAGCATGAGGATGTAGTTATGAAGCTTTTTGTACATTCATTAGTTGAGGATGCTAGGGATTAGTTCAGAAGACTCCCTGATGATAGCATCATCTCTTTGGAAGATCTAGAAAAGTGTTTTAAGGAACAATATGGAGATCACACAAATGATGGTTTTATTTTGAATGAATTTAATAACATCAATAAAAGTTAGAATGAGTCTACCTTTGATTTCAATGTCAAATTTCAAAAGGGTATGTGCAAACTTTTCCAAGTAATGATAATGGAATAAATTGTCTGCATAACTACATACTTCAATGCCTTTGACAACAAAATGGCATATATTCTCAGAGACAAAGATCCTAAGACTTTAAGAGATGCTTTTAAAGTTGTTGTGAATATAGAAAACAATAGGAGAGTGTCTGGTAAACTTGGGAGAAGGGATGATCCTAAGTTGTTTAATCCTAAAAACAACAAAAGGGATGGAGCTAAACCTACTAGCAGAAAAAAGACCGAGGAAGATAAAATGGATCAAATTATTGGTATTCTAAAGAAATTAAATCCTCAGGTGCTAAATACAAATAAGGAAAGCAATAATAATGATAGATCATAGTATGATAACAATTTTAGTAGACAAAATAGATTGCAAAATTTCTCACACAACACAAATTGGAAGGATGGGTAGCCATTAAATGAGTCTGCTAAAAATACAAATGAAAAGGGTACACCTGACCCTCTACAGAGAAATTCTATAAATGTAGCAGAGGAGGTTCCATGGTGTGTTGCTTGCCAGTCTCCTCTCTCCCCTGACTATTGTGTTGTAGTTCAATCTATTGTTGCATCTCAGGATGTTTAAGAAGAGGATCCTAAAGAGAAGAATCCTGATAATACAACTTGCAACATGATTGGATCTGGTTGTGAGTATGAAAGTGATTCAGACTGTAAAGAAGTTGATCAAGATATTAACAATAAAAGACAACTTTATGAGGGTTATCATTAGCAAGTGTTTTCTAATGATGAAGAGGAAGTTGATAGGAGAGCCTATAATATGACTTCAAATGTAGAACATATCAACTTGAGGAAGCCTTCTAAAGAAGAGATTGATCAAGTCACACTTGATATGGTTGCCCAGGTTCAGAACAATTATGGTTTAAGGAATAGAACTTTATTTGACAAGTCAGATAAATCTGCTAGAATTTTTATCAAAGAAATCACTCAGAAAGTGCAAAAAACTAGTAAGGAGCAAGAGCCTTTGATTATGAAGATCAAAGCCCCAAAAACCAAAAAATGGGAGGCTAAAAGGAGTGTGTCATTTTCAAGTGTTGACAAGAAGGAGGAACCTGTTCCTATCAAACCAATAATCTCAAGGACTGACAAGGTGGCTGGCAATTCCATATTGCAACCCCAAGTAAATAAAGGTATGAATCTTGATGTCCTACTTCTACTCCTCTTGATATTTTTTATATGCTTTAACAAATGATTGTAAAAGTACCCCTATCTAAGATGTTTAGAATTGAAGAGTATAAAAATATAGCCCTAGAATGGATTAATGGTATAGGGAAAAGTACTAATATGGGAACTAAAAGGATTGTGGATGAAAAGGCTAAGAGTACACCTAAGTCTAAAGAATATGAAGGTGTCATTTCCCAAATTCCCCCCATGTACCTAGATAGTGCCATGACATCTTATGTTGAGGATATAGATCCTTTATTCTTGAATTTAATTGTAAATGGAAAAACCTTGAAGAACTGCATGATAGATTCAGAAGCCTCAAATACTATGATGCCTATGAAAATTATGGAATATTTAGGCTTGAAAGTTGATACAAAGCAGGGAAGATGTTGTGCTTTAGATTCAAGAGAGGTTTCTATCATAGGAACCATCAATGCCTTGCCATACAAGTTAGCTGCATATCCTGATGCTGACCTTACAATGACTGTGCTAGTGGTAGACATACCTCCTAGGTATGGAATTATATTATCAAGGAAGTGGAGTGTAGCCATGAGGGGTAGCTTGCAATGTGATTTATATTTTGCTACTTTTCATGTTGGTAATAAGGCCATTAAAGTAAATAGAGAACCTAGAGTGACTCACGTGGTTGAGGAGCATATATAGGTAGTAGATGCAAATGATACTTTTTTCCTGGATACAGACCTAGATTCTTTTAGGGAAGAACCTCTGGTTTTGCAAAAAAATAAAATCCCTCCACCAATTGCTCAAGAGGTTAAAGAATGTGTTGGTACTCCTAAATTTGGAACAAATTTGGAGTGACCATGTTAAAATTTTCAGACAAGCAAAGTGAATACCCTTGAAAAGTTGTGTAAGAAGGCTCGGTGCCAGTGATTGAAAAAGGTGCCCGAA
>MU225463.1:924575-942146 GCA_018584345.1 Thuja plicata
TAAGTTTCATAGATGATTTCAGAGAGCAAAACATTCTGATAAGGATTTGATGCAGATGTATGTATATGAGAGGATAGTTTGTAAGGCACTCTATCTCAGCCACATGTAGTTTGTAAGGCACTCTATAATATCTCTGTTATTTTATCTCTGTGGATTCATGTTTTCACTGACTCTTTGCCCAGGGGATAGGCACTAGTCTGAGGTATAATTTGCAATATGTTCCTCATCCAATATCAAAATCAAATTAATCAAAATACTCTTGTTACTAAGAACAAATGAGCAGAACTCATAAGAATTTGTATCAGCAGGATACTATTCAGTTTGTTGATTCCTTAGAGAGAGAATCAAAAGGTTAGCCTTCCTTGAGTTTAAACTCATAAAAAGAAGAAGGATAAGCATCCTTATGCCACTGTTATTTGTTATTACAGTCATAAGTATTTTCCTGCCAAGCTCTGTTTCAGAATTGTTTCCAGTCATCTGAAGAGTGGTATCTTGTTGATATAATCAGAAATATAATGAAATAACAGTGAAGACCCAATCCACCATTTGAGGTTTACTTGGAATATAGTAAACTATCTAGGTAATACATGCCTGAGTATGTGGAGCTCAAAAACAAAGAAGGACCTTATCCAGTCCTTAGCAATTAGCCTTTCTCTTGTCAAAAGAAGTTTTCATTCAAGTATAATCAGTATACTGTCATTTTAAGGTTGTGGTACAAGAAAAAGTGCTAACAGAATGTTTAGATTATGATGAATTGTGGACTATGTACTTTGATGGTGCATGTTCTAAAGAGGGTGTAGGGGCAGGTGTTGTGTTCATTTCACCCAATAAAGAAACTTTTAGATTCTCCTTCACTCTTACATTCAAATGCACAAATAATATTGCTGAGTATGAAGCATTGTTATTGGGACTTAAGGGGGCTTCTAAACACAAGATAAAAAAATATGCATGTGATAGGAGATTTCAAATTGATTGTGCAAAAAGTTAAGACATCATATGCTTCAAAGAATAAAAGGCTTAAGCAGTACATAAATGTTGTGTGGGATGAAATTGAAGCCTTTCATGGTTTTGGTATCACATGGATGGACAAATCAAACAACAAGATGGTTGATCTGTTAGCTAATGTAGCAATAAAGCCCAATGATGAATCTTTCATTGGGATTTCCACAGTTGAGGTGCAGCCCAGGCCTTCCATTCCTGATAACATTGAGAATTGGAAATTTTTTAAGGATGACAGTGATATACTAAATTTTTTACTATCAGAGGATAAGTATGACTCCCAGGAGCTAGATTGTAATGTATTTGTTGAAAAGGTTGATGGAAAAGAAACAATCTTTGGTCAGGAAATATTGCAGCTAAAGACAAATAAGCTGCCAAAGGGTCTTGTAATGTTAGAGAATGCATTTGACAATCAAGATAGATTCACATCAGAGGTGAAAGATAAGAAGCCTAAGGAATTAGAAGAGGTAAACCTTGGTACTAAAGAAACTCCAAAGAAGGTTTACATAGGTAAGAAGTTGTCACCTGAAATAAGGAAGTCATTAATAGACCTATTAAGAAAATATAGACATGTTTTTGCATGGTCTTATGATGACCTTAAAGCTTATAGACAAGATTTGTTTCATCATGTAATTCCTTTGAAGGACAATGTCAAACCATTCAGGCAGAAAAAAAGGCCTATTAACCCAACATTGGCCCCTAAGATGCAAGAGGAGCTAATGAAACTAAGGGATGGAGGTATTATCAAGCCAATCAGACATTCCTCTTGGGTTTCCAACTTGGTACCAGTTAGAAAAAAGAATGGAGATATCAGGCTATGTGTAGATTTTAGAAACCTAAATATTGGATCTTTGAAGGACAACTATGGGTTGCCTAATATGGAAGCCATGTTACATTAGGTAATTGGCTGTGAGCTGATGTCCATGATGGATGGATTTTTCAAGTTATAACCAGGTGCTAGTTGATGAGAAGAAACAATTTAAAACTGCCTTTACTACACCTTGGGGAGCTTATGTTTATGTTAGGATGCCTTTTGGCCTTACAAATGCTAGAGAAACATTCCAAAGAGAAATGGATGTTGCATTTGCTGATTACATAAACAAGTTTATGGTGGTTTACTAGGATGATCTTATTGCATATTTTAAAAAAGTTGAAGACCATTGCAAGAATTTGGAAAAGATATTTATTAAATCTTTAGAATATGGTGTATTTTTGAATCCTAGAAAATGTACATTTGGTGTAATAGAGGGTAGACTTATAGGGCACATTGTATCTAAAGATGGTGTGAGGATTAATCCTGAAAGGGTTGTTGCTATTGACAAAGTCCCAAAACCTAAGAATGTGAAAGGAATCTAATCTTTCTTCAGCCAGGTAAATTTCTTAAGAAGGGTTGTTACAAATTTTGCTGAAATTAGTAGGCTTATATCTAAAATGTTGAAGAAGGGTGAAGATATTAACTAGGATGGTGAGCCTTCAGTTGCATTTCAAGAAATAAAAAAAAGAAATAAAAAATGCTCTTGTGTTGAGGACTCCTGATTATACTAAGCCAATGCATATCTTCTCATTTGCTTCTTTCCACATAGTTGCTGCAGTTCTTTTGCAAAAGAATGAGGAAGGTTTTTAACAACCAATAGCCTTTTTTAGAAAATCTCTTTAAGCAACAAAGCTGAAATATGACATAAGTGAAAAGAAGGCTTATGCATTGGTCAAGGAAGTCAAGGCTTTCGGATGTTACTTGGTTTGAGCTACTATTATTTCTTTTTTTCCTACAACAACAGTAAAGGATATTTTTTCCCAACAAGAAGTGTCTGGCATGAGGTGCAGATGGATAAATAGGATTCAAGATTTTAACATTGAAATCCAGGTCACCAAGTTGGTTAGAGGCCAAGGATTAGCAAAATTGATGACACAATATAATCTAGATGCAAATCAAATAAATCTAGTTGAAGAAGAGGACCGCCCATACATCTCTAATGTAGACACATGTGACTGGTATATTGATATCATTTATTATTTACAACACATGATTGATCCACCCCATATGATAGAAAATGAAAAAAGAACCTTGAAATTGCATGCTATCAGGTTTGTTAATATAGGTAGTGAGCTATGGTGGAGAAGTTTGGACGGTGTCTTGCTAAAATGTGTTGATAAAGAACAATCAATCAAAATTTTGACTAAGATGCATACTGGTGTGTGTGGAGGGCATTACATGTCCAATACAACAACACATAAGGTGTTAAGGTCAGGCTTCTGGTATCCTACCTTATTTAATGATGCTCATGAAATGGTAAGGAAGTGTGATGCTTGTCAGAGGTTCTCTGGTAAGCTCAAATTCTCAGCGAATGTACCCTTAAAGCTAGTAGAAGTGCAGGATCCTTTTCAACAATGGGGCCTTGATTTTATTGGAGAGATAGTCAATAAGTCTAGTGGTGGACATTCGTACAAACTGGTGGTAACAAATTATTTCACCAAATGGGTAGAGGCCATTCCTACCAATAAATATACTAACAAAGTTGTGAATGACTTCATTCTGAATAACATAATCACTAGGTTTGGCTGTCTCGAGAGAATTGTCACAAAAAATGCAATGTGTTTTAGGTCTGAAGAGTTTTATGACTTCTGTGACAAATATGCTATTACCAGGTCCACTTCCTCACCATACCATCCACAGGGAAATGGACAAGTTGAGTCATCAAATAAAATATTACTTAAGATTATTAAAAGAATCTTGGATGATAACAAAAAGTCTTGGGATTCCAAGTTGCCATTAGTCGTATGGGCTGATAGGGTGATAGTAAAGATGGCATTAGGTGTTGCACCTTTTGACATTGTCTATGGGATCCAAGTGAGGCTACCTCAAAATAATTTAATGAAGCTCTACAAATTTGTACAGAAATATGATGATGACATAGTTGATGATGTGCAAGAGAGGATGGATGAATTGGTGGGCTTGAATGAGCATAGAAGGGATTCTTCTGCTAAAAATGCTAGGTTGCAATAAAAAATTAAATACCTATATGAAAAAAAAGGAGTGGAGAAATTTTTTGAAGTTGATAAGATGGTCCTTATGTGGAATGCTAGGATAGAAGAAAAGGGGAGACATGGAAAATTTGACCCCATTTGGCTAGGACAATATCTCATTGAATCTAGGTGATGAGATGACTCTTGCATTCTGAAGGAACTATCTGGAGGTATTCTTGAATTGCCTATTAATGGACAATTCT
This sequence comes from Thuja plicata, assembly GCA_018584345.1. Lineage (NCBI taxonomy): Eukaryota > Viridiplantae > Streptophyta > Pinopsida > Cupressales > Cupressaceae > Thuja > Thuja plicata. Next base: position 928,802 of record MU225463.1, read on the forward strand.
TGAAGAGGTAATTTTATTAAAGTATCTTTGTTTCCATGAGTAGTAGTTAGGTTCTATACATTTTGTAATTTGTGTGAATACCCCTATATTTTCCTGTACAATGTTTGTCTCCTATATGTATATATGTTGTTAGCTTTGTGTGGTTTTCCCAGTGCTCTCTGAAGAAGTTGTCAAATCTATGTCAAGTTTGTGGTCTGCATAACCTGAGATTCTAAATTCTTGCATAAACACATGTTTTTTATCATCCCCACAAAGAGCCACTATTGGCACTGCCTAATTTTATTAAGTTTTACCAGGATGTTTTACCCCTGTGTTTAAATCTCTTTTAGATTCTCTAGGTTTTTCTCTAAAAATCCTTCATATTTATTCCCTTGGTTAAAACCCTAGTACATTTTGTGTGATATGTCAAAAGACCTAAGTATAATTTTGAAATATTTGAAAAACCTTGGAAAAACCCTTAAACATTATGTTTTGATGTTATCTTTTGTTAAGGGTCGTGGCTTCATTAAGTCACTTAAGTTGTGGTCATTGTACTAGGTCTTATAAATTTATGTTATAACCCCATGTATTAATCCCATTTAATATTTTATACGTCGCATCTTATCCTAAGTTTTAAATCTCTTATAATCCTTTGAAGATCAGACAGCTCACGCGAGCACGCAACTCTGACAAGAAACCATTGCATGGTTGTGAGATGCATCCACATGGAGATGGAGGGGCCAGCAGTAAGGTTTGCACTAAAAAAGATCTACGGTCCACGCTCGCTCACTGGTCTGATAGCCAAATATTGTGAGGGTGTGTGATCCTTACACTTGGACTCAGCCAAACATCAAGCATATGCAATGGGACCTGTGTTTTTCAGCAGAACCTGAATGATGTGGAGTAGTATGTGGAGAGTACGTGTCACCTTTTCTAAGGTGGACATTGAGCTGGAGATACAACTAGCCATGACAATGAATAGGGTGTTGCCATGAATAATGTTGAAGGGTCCTAAGTCATAGGGGCCCACTTTCTAGTCACGAATGATATTACTGAGGCATTGAAGATCTACGACTCATGATCACTCACAAGTCTGACACCCAGACTTTGTGAGGATGTGTGATCTTTCCATGTGTGTATTTTTGCAGATGGGTAACTTAAGTAAAGAAAAAAGCATGTGCTTCAAATCAATGGTCATATTTTAATTGGTGATTGAATCTCAACAGTCCATATTTACAGTAATGAATGAATTGATTGGATGACTCACACTCATTTGCAATAAGAAGATGAAGGGATTGCGATGATGCATGATGGTGACACGTGTCTGGTTTGTTCATCTTGTGAATGACATAGAGATAAATGCCAGTGTGTTGAGTTTGAGACTTCTGATTGGAGGAAAGTGGGCCCAAGGTGAAAAGTGGGAAGTTAGCCAAATTCAACAAAGATGAGGATCATCCAATGTGCCAATAAATTTTAATCAATGATTAAAATTTAAACTTAAAACACATGTCACAGATGAAAAACTTGTAATTGCAGTTTTTGCCAACGAAGTTCATCGCACGAATTGAGAATTTATGGTTGCTGAGAGGTACTTGGAGTAATAAAGGAATTAAATCATCCATAGCTTAAAGACTTAAAATCATAAAATTGTTCTAATCATTCTAATTTGAAGAAGTTGTAGAGAAGAGGATTCATAGAGCAAGAGAAAATTGCAAGATAGGGGATTTTTTGGCAAAGAGGAATTTGAGAAAAAAACAAGTAAGTAATTAATTCTAAGTTTGTTGTTCTACATAAATTTAGGGTTTCTAGGATAATTGTGGAGTTAAAATTCTATAAAACCCTAGATTTGAAATTACCATAAAGGGAGAGGATTGTGTTAACCTAAGTGAAGAAAAATATCAAAATGGCTCCGGAGAAGTATGTTGGCACATTCAATTATGAAGATAGGAGACTTCAAGATGATTTCCTTGAGATGCTGCTAGATTCAAAGTAGGTTAAAGAACCACATGATATGTGGAAAGCCCTAATAGGAGAGATACACCCTGGGGTAAAATTTAGGTTTGAAGAAATTACTGATACTCATATGCCATTGAAAGGACTGCAAATTTTTAGATGGTGGTATGGGAAAGCTAATGCAGGGTGTCCATTTAGTAACACATGGTGATGTGACTTAGGTAAACTAGTTATGCCTACAATGTTCAAGGATGTAGAACTAATTTTGGAAATAGTGGCCAGATATGATCAAATAACCCATGAGATCAGGAATATTGATGGGAACGTGCTCCTAAGAATTGATGCTAAATCCATAAGAGAAGCTTTTGAACTGCATAGCCCTGAAAAAGTTACAGATAGAGTTGATTTTAAAATGTTTGATTAAGCTTTTAATGACGCAGGGTTGGATACACAGGGGAAATTACTGTTTCCATTTGTTAAAGAAATTAATGGTGTAAGGCTTGCTATTGATGCCATAAGAACTAAATTGGCAAACTGTGAAAATTATAACAGTACATTGGTAAATACTCATATAGCTTTATACCAGGTGTTGGGGCTGCAAAATATAAATAAACTTTCTAAAGCAACAATGTGGATATGTTGGCGTTTGCAGAAAATAGGAGCAGATTTATTTTAGATTACCCTACATATTTGGACAAGCATATAAATGAAGGTTTAGCAACAATAAAGGAAGGAAAAAGAGTACCTTTCAGGTGGTATTCCCTTCTCATGCATTTTATTCTTTTCCATTTGGAGGATTATTTTTCACAAGCTATTGATTTAGAAATGGAGAGAGATGGTGTAATATTACCAGTTCAGTTGTGGACCACAGTTCTATCATCAGATTGGGAAGGTGCTAATTTCCTGCCCTTTGAGAATGATTTTGCATATTTGCTAAGGAAGAGGCTGATTCATCAAGTTGAGAATTTTCCATTTTTTTTGAAATGTTTTCTTAGGCCTTTGGATTACAATGTCAAACCACCCAAATGCCATAATTGGGGTGAGATTTATTTCTATAGAAATACAACTGTGGTTAGAATACATGGATTCCATGGAAGGCCTTTTGTGCTTCCAAGATATATGCCGTTGAGGATTGGATATCTAGAAGTTATGAGATAGATTGCAATGTTGCAGGAGACTGATTTTCTAGAAAATAAGAAGGTACATTCTTCCTAGAATTAATAATTTTTCAGCATTTTGTAGTGACAAAAGGGGAAGGAATGAATTATCTCATTTGATGAGGCCCTATAATTTTACTGTTAGTTCAAAAAGACTAAATGATATTGAGGGGTTTTATGCAAGATTAATGAGGAAGATAGATAGACCTTCCAGAGGCACCCATTAGTTTGATTTCCCTAAGGACATAATTAGAAATGATGAAGATATGAAGTCTCAGTGGAACAAGAAGTCATACTAGCATACATACAATGATATGTTGAAAGAAATTCATGAAACAGACCCATCATATGAGCCTTTTCCAAATTACAATGATTGGGATAAGAGAATAAGAATTGTGCTAAAAAAAATTTCTGAGGTATATGACACTCTAAATAAGAAATTGGGATATGGTAAGAAAGTCAAACTTACCATTGTACAAGACAAAGAAGATCTTGAAAAATTGGTGCAAACTAAAGGAGTGGTGAAGAAAGAGGATAAGCGTAAGAAAAGAAGTAGAGAGGAATCCCCTGCCCCAGGTTTTAGTCGGCAAAAGGTATAAATAGAGCAAAATGGTATTTTAGTGTACAATAGGAAGAGATTGAAAAAAGGATTTTGTTGATCCTAATATTGTTGAAATTCCACATGAAGGAGCATACAGTGTAGATGATCTAGAAAGGAGATCTCCATCTCTTGATTCTCCTAGGCCACCTCCTATTTTTGATGAAGGAGATGTTTCATAAGTACATGAGGTGAGGGAGATCACTTAGGACAAGGTAGTTGGGATTAGTTATGTTGTTAGAGTAGAAAGAATATTAGAGGAAAAATCAGTGGAAGTAGCCCCTGCAAAAGGAAAAATGCCTGGAGCAAAGGTAGGGCCAGTGCAAGAAGAGGGAACATCCAGAAGAGCCCTGAACATTCCTTATGGGAGTGATAATGATGAAAATGAGTATATTTATGTGCCTCCAGAGTTATTGGAAGGGAAAGATTTCCAAGCTCCTATAGACCCTATTTCTGACATCACAACCCTAGAGATAAAAGGAGTATTCCCAAGGGAATTAGGGGTTGAATCATGTGATGCCTGAATAGATGATAGTGAATTCATCAAGTCGGTGGCTTTCAAACATTTGTTGTGGCAACATTTTTAGAAGGAATCTATTGAATTAATGAGGAAGAAGAATGAGGATAGACCCTTGGTTAATAATGATGATCTCATTAAAGAGATAGAAGGGGAGATGTTAATAATGTTTGATACATTAACCCCTATAGGAGGAAGAGAACTAGTAATGAAGGAAAGAATTTTTTTGACCCCTAACCTAAGAATTGAAGATGCTATTTCATTTGATTCCATCATTAATGATATGAGGTTAAAGAGGCCAAACATGCCTGGTATTGAACACATCACAACTGGCACTTTTTATAGTAAAGACCTTGGAGCTTTGGCTACTTGGGATTTATCTGTAGTAGGGTAGGAGGGTGAAACTAGTTCAAGCAGCAAAGTTAATGTCATTATACAAAGAGTTGCAGATGCCAAGATGTCAAAAATAGCCAAGGGTCTATACAAACAAGTTGGATATGTGCATAATGATGTATTAAATAAAGAAAATATTTATGAAAATATCCAAGAGAAATATAGGCATGTATATAGTGTTTATGAATATAAAACCAAGGAGGCACTAGCCCTTCAGGGAAAGGTAATTTCTTTAGAAAGGAAGGTTTCAAAATTAGAGACAATAAGGCCTAAAGAAACTAGTGAGAGATCAAAAGGATAGAAAAGTCCTAGTGTACCATGGACTCTTGTACCATACACCCACCAGGAGAAAGTACCTCAAATTACAGATGTGAAAAGAATGGTTGAAGAAGAATTTATCAAAGAGGTAAAGAATTCAAAGGGACAATTGGATCAAGGAAGAAACAGATATGAAGATGCCAAGGAAACAATTTTTAGAATAACTATAATGACAGATTTTTAGAAGATAAATGCTAAGCTCTTTACACTCCATGAGGTGTGTAAGATTTTATATTTAGCTGTGAGCAATATAGATAGTGACAGCAGGGTTGTTAAACCCACTTATCAAAAATGGATAAGTCTAATGGATAAGCTAAAAAGTATGGAGTTATGTGCCAGAGTGGATCCTAGTGCTGAAGAAAATGCAATGCCAACTGCAAAGTTGGTCACATCATTGAGGGCCTTTGCAATTTTTCTTGAGCACATTGAAGCAAGATGGATTGAGCTGAAGGGTGACTTTGAAAATTATAAGGACATTGTGGTCCCACCCTTGCTAAAGAATGATCAATGTATCAAAGGATATACAGAGTGGAGAAAGGAGACTATTGCAAGGGTTAATGCATTAATCAAGGATATATCACAAGATGTCAACATGATACTCCTGCAAGAAAGTCTACTAAATTTGGTTAATTATGATATTTTCTATGATAATTTTATTAAAGAGGTTAACCAAACCACAGTGAAATATAATCCATATAGACAAAAGGCAGAACAAATAGCTTAGCATAAATGGCCAACTGATGAAGAATACCAAGAGTGGATTAAAAGATGTCCCTGATGATGACTAGAATAGAAGAATATTCTAAAGAATATTTCATAAATGAATTTTATCTTTCATCTCTCTTGAGTGAGCCAAAAGATGTTAGATCTGTAAATTTTCATTATTATTGTAACTATTTTTTTTCTTTCCTATTTTTGTGGATCAATATTTTCTTACATCTTAAAGCAAGATTTTAAAGGACACCTGTCAGATTTGATGACCTGAAGCTTGTTGCAATTCACATCTATATAAATTAATTTTTCAAGGCATCAATAGGGTCTGATTTTTAATCTAAGAAATAAATTTTCTCTTTTTGGGTTGGTCCATGTTGTATATGCATTTTTGTTTGAGATAATTAGGCATACTATTAAAGTTGCAGGTTCTATGGAGTTTTTTCTCTCTCATATGTAAACTTGGAGATGAATAATTTTCAAGGAAAATAATACAAAGAGCATTAAAGTTTCTTTTCACTACATTTCTTGTCTCTTTTGTGTTATGTTTGAATTCTCTGAGATTCAATAACAAGTTTGCTGAATCTTGGTTGTATTTCATTTTGAAATATATTTATGTTTGTTACTTGCTGATAATCTAATGGATTATATAAATGCTTGAGATGAATTAGAAGGATTCATAGGTGATTACTTAAAGATTTTGATAAGTATGGGGTTTGTATGTGAAGATTGACATTCTTTTCATAAGGTGGTAGGAGAGATCATTTTATTGGAGTTTATTTCTGTGAGAAGAATTGCCCAATGAATATGGCACTGGTCAGGTGTTAGATTTTTCAGTTCAAGGATTGTATGCAAGTAAAATATTTATTGAATCATTCATATCATTTCTATTTTTAGGAAAAAATTATTCATGAGGCTTAATTAATAGATTATTTGAGTTGATAAATTAGCTATTTGTCACCTTACATATTGCTGTTGAAAATAGAAGAAGTAATAGGCAAATATATGATAAATTTGAGATTAAGATAGATGATATTGTAAGAAAGTGAATCTCAAGAAGGTGAACCCGCCTGAATCCTATAGAGTTCAAAGTGAAAAAGTACCATAGAGGTCTTGTCAGTTGGTCCTTTCCCTTTGGATTATTATGTTGTAATGGTTTGTAGCTAAAACATAGGTAATCATCCATCAGAAAAGTTAGTTGAAATCCTGCCAAATCAGGAACCAACACATGCTATTTGGGACCAAATTGAATCTTTTGATGCCTTCAATATTAAGTGGATAGAAAGTTCCAAAAAAATTATAGCAAATTTCTTAGCTAATGTTGCTTTGAAAACTGATGATTTGACCTTATATCAAGTATGAATAGTTGAGATTAAGATAATACCAGTTGTCCTAGAAAATATTTACAACTGGAAAGTATTTGAAGATGACCAAGATATCCTTAGATTTATTCAATGCTTAGATCATTATGGAAACCAGCACATAGATTAAAACTCTTTACTTGAGGTCATTGATGACAAGGGTTGTGTTTTGGGGGATGAGGTTGTCCAACTAAGTTCTAATAAGATCCATAAGGGATTGGTAGAACTGTTAGAATGAATTTAGAATAACTGAGAGGGGAGGGGTGAATCAGTTATCCTTAGGTCTAGATGTAGCAAATTAAACTTTCCAAATTTTAGATCTACTCAGCAGCAGTCAACAACTTAATCATGCAGTTTACTGTCAATTGAAATTAAATTTTAGAAACATAACAGTAAATCAAACCATAAGAATTCACACAAGTTGACACAAGTATTTAACGTGGAAACCCAATATGGGAAAAACCACTAGTAACATGCTACCAAGTTTTCACTCTTCTGAAGTGATGCCCTGTGAGGAGCCAACCCTGTTAAAGGTTACAATAACACACTGCTAGGTGTGAGCTGGTTAAAGGATTTAATCACCTTGTTAGGAGTGGCCTTGTTAGAGGAGTTAGAACATTCCACCTGAATGTCACCTTGTTAGAGGATTTATACAAATGATTGTTAAGTCAACCTTGTTAAAGGATTTAACTGATATAATGGTAAGAAAGTAATCAACAGTTTGTGATCTAGTACATACAACTTACTTTGCAAATTTAGATCCAATTACAGCTCTGATGTTAACTTACTGGATAGTCTACATTGTCATTTCAACCTTTTGATCTGCTTGGAAATTTTTCAAGCAATCACACATGCAACTTTCTACTTCTGCCTTTTGCCTTCTCTACTAGATCATGCCAAATAGTAAATCAACTATGCAAACCTCTTGCATACACATACACTCTTCCACACATAGTGAATAACCCCTTGAGGTTATCATATACCTCTCTGTCTAGGTTAGATTAATCTTTTTCCACTTAAACAAGATCGTAGATCTTAGGTTAGGTTAGATCCAATGGATTATTCCATCTTTGCATTACATTTATTTCTCCAAAGTAGTCTCTAATTAAATCTTGAAACCATGCATTAATTACGGTTACCCATACATTAAATGATGTGGATCAATCTTTAATTAACATTACATATCCCAATAAAATTAACTAAGCCAGCCAGGGATCTCAAATCTCATCATTAATCCAATTATTGTAAGTCAGCCAATATCACTATTTCCACTTGGAAATTTCAATGGTGCTCAGCATTGAACAACTTTTTCTCATCACAAGCAACTTTTCTCGGCATTGAACAACTTTTTCTCATCACAAGAAACTTTTCTCGGCACAAGCCAAACTTTCTCGGCACAGAATAGCCAGAAAAACTGTCTTTGAAAGATAAACAATGAATTACTTTGCTAGAGTGCCAATTGATCAAATACCATTTTAGTTGCCTTAACTCAACCATTCACTTGGTCTTCTTGTTAAATATTCTTCATCAATAATAGATATGGTACTCAAATAGATAACAATAGTCTCACCAGTTAAGGTTTGACATCAATTACAAAATAACAGTTGCTTGCATTGTCACTTTCCAACAATCTCCCTCTTTGGCATTGATGGCAACAAAAAATATTAAAACAATGATTTAACAAGAATAGTTACCAACCAATCCAAAAATTCACCTGTGTTCCTTGATATGAACAAATTTTTATTCATGTCTTTAGCTTCATTCCGATTCTTATCTGTAAAACATTTCTCCCTCTGTGTTTGTAATCACACTATCATCATTTGTGTCTAATCATCTATAGACTCCCTCTGAGTAGATAATCACTTCAATGTTTTCAATAGTAACTTTTGCCTCTATGTAATCTTTCCTTCTTTGTAATCTCTCTTTCTCGGAAATCTCTTCCTCTTTATAGGTAATCTCTCCCTCTTTGACAAAAATGCCAAAGACATCGATATCATTATCATGTAGATCTTTAGTATCATGCTGATCCTGTCATCTTGATTATGACTGATTTTTCTTTTCTGTCCTTGTTCATCTTCACAACTTTAGCCAAAAATCTAAAGTGTGACTTAATGTGTGTCAATGTGTTAGATATTTTGAATAAAATATTTGATGCAACAGTACCATACAGAACTTAATTAGCTTCAGTGAGGGGAATCACCCCCAGTTTACCTTGTAGATTCTCATGAGCATCCTTGGGTAGTGCTTTTGTGAATATGTCTGCTAATTGTTCTTTGGTGTTCACATAATCCAGTCTCACTTCTTTACTCTGAACTAGCTCCCTCAAGTAGTGATACTTGATAGCTATATGTTTTGTCTTTGAGTGCATAAAAATATTTTTAGAAATATTAATAGCACTTGTGTTATCACAATATATGACAACTAGGTCAGTGATTTCTTCCTTCATACCTTTCAGTAGTATCTTCAACCACACAATGTTAGAACAATTAACTGCTATTGCCACATACTTAGCTTTAGCTATAGATTGTGAGGTGCAGTTTTGTTTCTTGCTTGTCCAGGAGATCAATCTCTTTCCTAGAAGAAATACTCCACCAGTAGTGATTTTCCTATCATCAACATTTCCAGCCCAGTCAAAGTCAGTGTAAAATCTAAGTTCAGACTTGTCATTCTTTTTGTAGTATAGACCATAGTCCTCAGTTCCTTTCAAATATATTATAATCCTTTTGACTGTAATCATGTGAGTTTCCTTGGGGTTAGCAGAAAACCTTGCAACAATCCCAACAACTAGGGCAATATCAGGTCTACTATGTACAACATACTATAGTTTTCCAATCATTGACATGTAGAGTGTTTGGTTCACTTCTTTTGTGTCATCATCTTTTTTCAGCTTCTATCCAGTAGCCATGGGTGTACTCACTAGTTTGGATTCTCCCATTCCAAAAAAATTTAGTATCTCTTTGATATATTTAGATTGAGTGATATAGATATCATTCTTCATTTGATAAATTTGTAAGCCAACAAAGAATTTTAATTCACCAAACATAGACATCTCAAACTCATTTTGCATCTCTGTTGTGAATTTTTGACATAACACATCTTGTCCACTAAATATGATGTCATCTACAAAAATTTTAGCTAATAATGTACCTTTTCTTTGCTCTATTTTCAAGTATAGGTTGTTGTTGTCATTGCTTCTTGCAAATCCAATCTTGATTAGATAATTGTGCAATCTCTCATATTATGCTCTTGGTGCTTGCTTCAATCCATATAATGCTTTGTGCAATCTCCAAACCATATCCCTTTTGTTTGGGTCTATAAAACCATCAGCTTGCTCAATATACACTTCTTCTTCCAAGATACCATTGAGAAATGCAGATTTCACAACCATTTGATAAACTTTGAATCCTTTATAGGCTGCATATGCAAGTAAGGTTCTGACACCTTCCAGTCATGCAACTAGGGTGAAGGTTTCACTGTAGTCAATTCCTTCCTCCTGTGGATAACCCTTACATACCAGTCTAGATTTGTTTCTTGTCACATCTCCATGTTCATTTAGTTTGTTCCTGAATACCCTCTTTGTGCCAATTATATTTTTATCCTTTGGCCTAGATACAAGTGTCCAAGTTTTTTTATTCTCAATTTGTTCAGTTTCCTCATTCATTGCTTGTATCCAATCTTCATTTTCTAAAGCATCTTTCATTTTTTTGGGCTCAAATTCACATAACAGACATGTGTCATTTTTCAACTTACTTCTTGTCATAACAACAGAATCCTTTGACCTAATTATTTGATCAGAATTGTGATTTATTCTCACATATTTTTCTAGCATAGGCTTAGTCCTTGATTTAGGTTCATTGTCTGTATTCAGTTCTGGTTGATTTTTTGACTCGGCATCTCCATCAGATAGCTCAACATTCACTTGTAGTTTCTCAACATCTCCACTCTATGACTCAGCAAGTGCATGTTGTTGTTCAGCAGTAGTCTTAGGTAGTGAATTAGAATCTTCCTCATCTAGATATATGAATGATCCGTAGCTTTCAGGCTCTTGTGTACTTTTGGATTCATTTCTTTCTACAAACTCATCAATTCTTACATTTTCACTTTCAACAATTTTGTTAGTATTAGAATTCAAACATTTGTAAGCTTTGCTTTTCATTGAATAACCAAGGAATATGCCTTCTTCACCTTTAGCATCTAGTTTTCCATTTCTGTTGTCTTTCAGTATAAAACATTTTCTTCCAAATACTTTACACTAGGTGCATACCCATACCAAAGTTCATAAGGTATATCATCTGTACCTTTCTTGACTTGAACTCTATTCAGTGTATAGACTGCAGTACTTATAGCTTCTTTCTAATATTTTTGTGCAACATTTTTCTCCATTATTAGTGTTCTTGCACAGTCCATGATAGATCCATTCCTTCATTCAGTAATACCATTTTGTGGAGGAGTCTTGGGTGTGGACATCTGTCTTTTTATGCCTTAGTCATTGAAAAATCTTTTAAACTCGTTAGAAATAAACTCTCCACCTTTGTCAGATCTTAAGCATTTCAAACTTTTGCTTGTTTCCTTTTCAACTTTAGCTAAGTACCATTTAAATAACTAGAATGCATCAAATTTTTCTTTGAGAAACATTACAGTCATCATCCTTGAATAATCATCAACAAATAGAATAAAGTATCTAGCACCACAATAGCTTCTTTCTCCAATGGGACCACAAAGATCAGTATGGACCAATTCCATAATTTCGTATGATACACGTGTTTTACTCTTGAAACTAGACTTAGTCATGTTTCCTAGTTGACATTGTTTACACATAGCATTCTCAGGTTTCTTTAACTTAGGTATCCCTCTAACCCTTTTCATTTTACTTATGCTTACCAAGTTATCAAAGTTCACATGACACAACCTCTTATGCGATAACCAAGCATCATTGTACTGTGCAAACAAACATGTTTCTTCAGATAAATCTAGATAAAATAAGTTACCTTTAGTTTGATCACCACTTCCATCTAATTCTCCAATAGAATCATAGTTCTTTGCCTTTCTATGATGGAATTCAACTTCATTAACTAGAAGTGTTCAGCTATGCAACAGTCAGCAAATTATATTTGAGATCATCAACCCAATAGACATTATCACATCTGATTTTGTCAGTCAGGTTAATCAATCCTTTACCTTTGATAAGACATGGTGAATCATTACCAAATTTTACATATCCTTCTTTACATTGGTTTAGTGTTTCAAACTTATCTTTGTCACCAGTCATATGATGGGAACAACCACTATCAATGATCCAATGATCATTTTTACTCATATAAGATATTAGTGCAATTTTCTCATCATCACTAGAATCTTCTTTCATTGCAACATAAACAACTTCTATATCATTGTCAGAAGTTTCTTCAGCAATATAACAAGATTTCTTACCTTTGTCTTTGTAGTCTTTATATTTCTTGAAGTCTTGGTCATCCTTTCTATCTTTGTATTCTTTGTATTTGTTTTCCCTTCTTTCATCTTTTTCATTTTTGTCAGGACATCTAGCAACTATATGACCAACTTTGTTGCATGAAAAACAAATAATAGGAAGTTTACCTCTGTATTTTCCTTTTCCTCTAGAAAGCCTTTTTTCCATAAGTGCTTCAAGTTCTTCAAGATCATCATCATAAGTGTCACTGTCACTGTCCACATGTTTCTTTCCCTTTTTAGATTTATTGAGAACCAGCTATGATCTAAAAGTAGAATTAATCCCTTTTGGATTATAGTTATCATAATTTGACATTTCAAATGCAGTGATTCTGCCTATCATATTTTCTAGACTCAGATTATTGTTAGGAGTACATCTCAATTCTTGAATTGCAGAAACTCTAATAACATATATAGGAAGTAAAGTTCTTAGTACCTTTCTCATAATGGTTTTCTCATCAATTGTTCCATTATCCCCTCTAATGGCATTTACAACTTCTTTTACCCTACCATAGTACTGAATAACATTTTCACCTTCTTGCATTTTCATCTCATCAAACATACCTCTTAGACTTTCTAATTTAGCTCTCAACACATTTGTGTCTCCACCATAGACAGTTGCAAGTTTGTCCCACATCTGCTTTTCATTTGTGCAGCTCTTTATATCATCAAACTCTGGATAGCTCAATGAGGAGGTGATCTCCAACATTTCTTAATTGTTCTCTTGATTTTCTTTTAGTTGTGTAGCTATGAGAGGAGTAGTATGTGGTACATAGGCATGTTCAATAAGTCACTTAGCATCATCTCCAATACCAGCCAAATGTAGTTTCATCAAACTCTGCCATGCAGGGAAGTTATCTTTGTTTAGCTTAGGAACCTCCTTATACATCTT
>MU225463.1:945818-961249 GCA_018584345.1 Thuja plicata
ATTGTAATTGCATTGTATTTGGCCGTAACCCGGAAGGCCTTACAGCCGGGCATGTTGGATGAAAATATGATGATTCTATTATGAGTATTTGCATTGTGTGGATATAAATCTCTGTGTTGTTATTTATGTTCCATTGTGTGGTTATTGGCTGGGGGCTAGGACATCTCCATCGGGGATTCTCCTTCCTTGCACTGCATCAATAACATAGTGATACAATATTAAACAATAACAAGTATTGAAAGACAACCTTTCTATGGTGACATCATGTATTATCTTAAGAATGCCAAGTGTCCTAAAGTGATGACAGACAATCAGAAGAGGAATATCAGATTACAAGATCAAAAGTACACCCTAGTTCAAGGATATTTGTATTGGAAAGATAGAAATGGTGTACTACTATTATGTCTAGATCAGAGCCAAGTTGGAAAGGTATTAGTTGAAATGCATGTTGGAGTATGTGGAGGAAATTTATCTGCCAAGACCACTGTCCATAAAATTTTGAGGGCTAGATATCATTGGCCTGGATTAGTCAAGGATAGTAATGCATTTTTCAGAAAATGTGAACCTTTCCAAAGGTTTTCAAATAAGTTAAAATTGTCAAGTGCCCTTTTATTAAACCCTATAAGTGTTGAAGCACCTTTTTCTATGTGGGGTATTGACTTCATTGGAGAATTTTTAGAGAAGTACAATGGAGGACATAGCTAGATACTTGTTGCCACTGATTATTTTACAAACTAGATAGAAGAAATTCCCACAAACAAAGCAACTAGAAAAGTGGTGACTTATTTTCTATTAGAAAAAAATCTGACCAGATTTGGTGTTACTACAAAATTAGTAATGGATACTGCTATGTCCTTTAGATCAGATAAAATTAAATATTTTGTGATGATTATGGGATTATGATGTCTTACTCTTACCCATATCATCCTCAAGTAAATGACCAAGTAGAATCCAGCAATAAAAGTATATTGAAAATCTTGAAGAAGACCCTTGAAAAGAATAAAAGAGCTTGGAACAAAAAATTAAAAATTTCTCTATGGGATGATAGAATAAAAGTGAAAAAAAGCAATTGGTAAGTCACCTTTTGAACTTGTATATGGTTTACAATCTAGAATGCCCATGAATAATTTAATTCTAGTATATAAGTTTATTCAAGAAGAAGAGTTGTATGTTTCTGACCCAATGCAAGATAGAATGATGCAATTAGCAGAGCTTGATGAGGTCAGAAAAGAAATTCAAAAAGAGAATGTAAAACTACAATAGAATAGGAAATATCTTTTTGATAAGAGAGAAGGTAACAAAAATTTTTAGCCTGGGCATTTAGTACTCCAATGGAATGTAAGGGCTGAAGACAAAGAGAAGCACAAGAAGTTTGAATCCTTATGGTTAGGTCCCTTTGTTGTTTATCAGAGTTTTTAAAAAGATTCCTATATTTTTAAAAACATGGATGGAGAAGAATTTGAATTGCCAGTGCATGGAAAATCCTTGAAACCTTTCTTTAGTTGAGAATGAAATCTCCATGCACAATAAGTTTTGTATCATATGTATATAGTTGTGTTTCTTTCTGTTGTGTGATTCCTTTCTATAGTAGGTTAGTAAGTGTAGTCTGCATTGTATGATTTCCCAGAGATCTATGGTTCTTGCATTAAACTTGCTTTTAAGCATCCTCAGATAGAGCCACTTTTGGTTGTATTTCTAGTTTTTAAGCTTGCTAGTAAATTTTTTGAGTTCTCAGTCAAGTTTCCTGTTTTAAATGTTGAAATTCTATCCAAAGCTATCATAAATCCCTCTATAATATAATGGTCTTCAAGATTAAATATTAGAGAAGAATGTAAAAACCTAAGTCCTAGGTCAAATTTTCATGCATATCCAAGAGAAAACCCTAGTTCTTCAAACTTGATTCTATTTCATAGTTACTTTTTCAGAAAAGACCAAGTCACTTAAGTCATGTGCCTATTTTCATGTTTTACATGTTGGTCATGATGTCTCTTTAAACCTAAAGAATATTCCATTTCTCTTCGAGACTTAGTGAAATGCTTTAGTCATGTTATCTCCATAAGAAAAGAATATGCTTCTAGTGCTAATGAGATTTCACGTGGACCATTGATGAAGATCATGATCTTATGGTGTGGGGAAAGTCTTGATTGAAAACCCAGAGTTAGAAAATCCTTTGGAAACTTTGAAATCATTCAGTCACGTAGTCTTGAAAGCTAATTAGAGTTTAAAGAAGGGTTGAAGTTCTCAGGTAGTCGTGTGATAGTGAAAGGAAATAAGAGTTAAGTCAAAATATATTAGATTAAGCAATAACCATTGATATGAGAGATAATCTTGCAGTGGTCGTGAAGTCTCGTAGTAAACTCTTCAGTTAAGAAATCTTAAATCAACTTCAAATTCATTCAGTCAAGATGTCTCATAGATAAAATAAGGTTAAGAGATGAATTATAAGCCTTCAGTTGCGAGATATCTTTTGAAAGAAAGGGTTAAGTTAAAGGCTATGAGATAAAGTGACTACTATTAGATGTGAGGAAAGATTAAGAGGTATAGTGACTACTGTTAGATTAAATCAAGATCTAAAGGTTGGCGTTCAATCTTGAAAGAAACCCTGAGTCAGATAATTATTTCAGCGACAATGAGATTCAGTGAGTCATGAAGTCTTGATAAGAACTATGGTTAAATAAGAGTTAAATAAATCTTAAGTGAAGTTTGCAGCGAAGAGATCTGAGCCGTGAAACAAAAAAGATCTAATGGATAGCGTGAATTTGCTAATAAAATTCAAATAGTCAAAGAAATTTTAGCGATTCAACGATGATGATTCAGATTTGAATATGTGTCTAAGTCTCTCAGAGATCTGAGTTAGTCATGAAATCTCAATGAAAACCAGAGGTTAAGAAATTCTTTCCATGACTTGGAGATAGCTTAAGTTGCAAAGAATCTGAGTAAACTACAATTAAGAAAAAGGCTAATGAGATTACACGTGAACCATTAGATTAAAAGCTGATCAAAGGGAAATTGCCAAGTCTAAGATCAAAAAGAGAAAGTACAAAATAGAAATGAGATTACAGATGAACCGTATGATTGAAGGAAGATCTAGCGATGGTCATGTAATCTCAAAAGAAACTTAGAGTTAGTGAAATCTTAAAGAGACTTTGATTTTACATAGTTGTGTAGTCTCTAAAAGGAACTAAAGGTTTAGGCCAGAGTTATTTAAAGCCTTAGTCGTGCAGTTGCTGAAGGAAATCAGATTAAGAGTAAGGTAAGATATAAGGTTTTCTTCCGCGCTATGTTGTACAGTTGTCAACTAATCAAAGCATAGAGATTATGAAAATATGTATAGAGAGTTGCTGAGTTGTTATAAATAAGCCAATCGTATCAGATCTTGATATAATTTCAAATATAATAAGGTTTCAATTGAAAAATAAAACATTCAAAATTGATCATCTATCAGTTTCAAATGCCATGGCTAGAATGGAAAATTGATATCACAGAACGTAGAAGTAATGATAGAAGTGACTGAATTATAAATCCATGATTTTGAAGCAATTTTTGTGCATTGATTTCTCTGAATAAGTAGGTGTTACCATTGATCATTTCAATTTCACCAAGAGCTTCAGTTTTTAGAGTGAAATTTTCATAAGTGATAAGTATTTTCAAGAGAACGGAGCTATCTATTCTTTGCATAGTAAAGAAAGAAGATTTGATTAGTTACAATTTAGGACAAACAACATGAGAAGATAAGTCAGTGTTGCCTCAACTAGTGGGAAGAGCAGAGATGATGATGATCTAAAAGGAAAGAGGAATTACTCAAAGGAGTTCATACAACTGCCTCCAGGCTCCAATCAGGGAAAAAATATAAACAAAGAGTACCTTGGTGACATTTTTTCTTATATTAGGGATGCAAAGACTCCTGACTAATCAGATTATCACTTGTTTAACTAATTCCACAAGAATAGTTATGGTCTTGTGCCCCTATCAAACCCTTGGATGTTAGGGTTAGAAAAACTAGTAGTTCCTGATGTATTTGTAGATGTTGATTTGATATTGGAACTAGCCAGTAGGTATGACACCATTTCAAAGACCATTAAGAAAGATGATGGCACAATTCTAGTAACCCTTGATAGGGTTCCATTCATGAAGGCATTTAATATGTATAAACCCTACACCAAAAAGATTAATTTTAAAGCCCTAGGTGCTAGATATACTAAGGAGTCTGACATTGTGTCCAAATTGATTCAGGCCCATGTGCCAAAAGGAACTAGGAACTATATAGCTCCTATCCCTAGTGATCATGCACCTTATTTTTATAAAGACTTGACATTCTACATGAAGTACATTTCATATGCCCTATGCAAAGTTTTAGGGGTGGAGAGAGAGAGAGAGAGAGAGAGAGAGAGAGAGAGAGAGAGAGAGAGAGAGAGAGAGAGAGTCNAGGGGGGGAGAGAGAGAGAGAGAGAGAGAGAGAGAGAGAGAGAGAGAGAGAGAGAGAGAGAGAGAGTATCATCTGACATGTTGATGATAATTTTGGACTTGCAAAGTCCCTATTTTGGTACTGACTATGATTACATTCAATATGTAATGGATAAAATACACCAGGGATTTGTGGATATCTAGAGTAAGGTAGGAAGCCCTAAAATCATACAATATTCATTACTCATGCATTTGATTATGTTCTACAATTTTAAGATCATGGATCAACAAAATCTGTAGTTTGGAAGATTTTATCATGGTCAGTCTAACTGTGTACGACTTTGGTTGAGGGTATGGAACTACACATCTAGAGAGAATGAGTTATATGGATTTGAGAAATGGGTAGTATACCCCTTATTGAGAAGCTTAGGAGTCAACATGACTAGGCTTCTAGTCAAAGTGTCACAAATTTTGAGACCCTGCAAGTTTGAGGATAAATGGAATGGAGATCACAACTGGGTTGATTCCTATTATCATCAAAATTTAACTCTAATAAGAGTATATGGTTTCTCTCAACCACCACACATTTTTTCATATAGAGTGCCACCTAGAATTGCTATCATGAAGTTTATATGGTATCTCATGCTGACAGATAGGGAGCATTTGGCACCACATAGGAAAGGAACCTTTACACCTAGACAATTTATTGCCTCTAATTTTACAATAGGAAATAGGGCTTATGATGCCATGAATGGATGCTTGTGGCATTACAGAATGAATGTTTCCCTGTATAGATACATTGATATAGAAGGTTTTATAAAAAGTGCTAAGAAAATTTTGACACCCACCATTCCAATAACTATTAAACATCAGCCATGTGAAGAAGAGGACCTGATCAAGAACACTCTTGAAGAGGATGAAATTTCAGCTAGGTCAACAAAGTATCAAGAACTGATGGATCTAGAGAAGAAACTCAAGAAGAAAGGGATCCCATTTGGAGGATGTTTCCTTGGATTAACTTATCTACAAAGATAAGGTAAGATGATTGAATCATATGGTACACTTTGTAATTAGCTAGAGAAATAAATTGAGGATAAGGTTAGAGGTCCTAATAAATAATCATCCTTAGAATATAGTAGTAGTTACTCTATACACAGCCCACCACCTATAGATCAGCCACCTCATACCGAGGAAAACATTATTGAACTAACACAAGGACATGAGGCTAATGTAGTTGTTGAACCTCCACATAAAAAGAAAAAGGTGGAATAAGGGGAACCTTTTGCTGTCAAGACACAAAAGAAGAAAAAGGAAAAAAATAAGTGCACTATTCATAGGGACAAGTGCCTATGATCACTAATTAAGAAAGCTCATAAGATAAGGAAATAAGAAAAGAGAAGACACAGATGACAATGTTGAGATGCCTCTCTTATTACGTTAGGATGAAAGTGAGTTATAGCAGGAGGAATTCTTAAAGGATGATGAATTCATAAAGACCAAAGAATTCAAAGACTTCCTTATATGGGTCAAACGACAACAAGTAGGGACACAATTGAAATTGGATGGAGGAGAAGCCATAACAAGTGAACCCTTACAGGCTCTCCAAGAATATGATCTAGAATCTGAGAACATGACTCCTGATGAGGCTAGGTAGCTAGTGAAGTCAAGTGGCATGTTATTAGTAGAGGGATGGGACCTAGCTTCAACATTCATCATTGATCAAAGGGTGTGGCTACAATGCACAATCTCAAACACTAGCTATGTGAGCTCTAGCTCCCAAGAACCAAAATCCATCATTAATCAATGAACAAGAGAAGATGGAAGGGGATAAAATAATCTGGTCTGTGCACAATACAGGGGATTTATAAATTTCATAGGCCCTAACCCACTTTGGTAATTTGAATGAAGAAAAGGCTATGCAAATGTCTAATAGGTATCAAAATTTGTTTGATGAAACAAGCCTCATTGCAAAGGACAGAGAATTGGGTTTGATAAAGATCAATGCTATGGAAAAAATAATTGCAGATCTAACTCAAAAGATGCAAGAGATCCCAGAGGTTGTTCTTGTTGAAAAAAAAATAGGCTGAAGATGCACTTGTGCAAATAGAGGATACAGGGGATGCTCGGAGGGAAATAGAGTAAAAAGATGAAGAGAAGAATAGTGTGGCTTTAGAAGCCTTTCTAAATATCCTGCAACATAGAATTAATATTTCAAATGATAAATTTGATTTAGTGCATGGACCATATAATAAGTTTCCTAGCCTAAAAGTTGAGGTAACTAGTTTTGTATCAGTTTTGAACCCCTATTTTGGGAATTGGTCAGTCAGGACCAGTTTATTTGAAAGGTTAGGATCTTTGCAGCCACTTAGGGTAGACTTGTCGGAGATAGTCACATAGGTGGGTGATGAAATAGATCAAATTGGGGTGACCTTGTCCTTTGTCAAGGGAAAGGAAAATCAGATAGAGACGAGATTGAATATGTTTGGGTCTGATTATAATAAGTTTGTTCCTTCAATTAGGGCAGGGGACAATCAGATAAAAGTAGTAGAGATTTGGAGAAATGAATTTGATTGATTACTGCCTAGAAAAGAGGAATTTATTTTTGACACCAATGAATTAGATTTGGAGAGGTTTAACAAAACCTTGGATGAGGCATTTAAGGCCGAGATAGATTTCAATAAATTTGTAACAGATGTCAAGATCATAACAAATGCTAGATGGGAGAGGCAAAAAACATAACTTGAAATCATTCAAAGCTTTAAATCACCTACAGAGGAAGATGTAGTAGCATGGGATGTTCTTACAATTCCCAAGAAAAAGAGGCCTGCAATAGCTTACCTTGACATCATAGATGAAGAGTAGAAGGACACCTGACACCTAATCTTTGAGCACATGGAGGTTAGTCATTTGAAATATTAGTGTATGTTAGCCTGTAATGGTATCCACTTAATCTCACAACAACTATTAGAGGATATCTAGAACATATTCAGATGAAGGTGCCATCTAGCAAAAGATTTCAAAGAGCTAATTTGATTGTATTCCTGTATTATCCTTCCACCTCTTGGAGTCATCTTGTCTTTTACCTTCTTCTAAGCTTTTAGGGTTAGGTCTTAAACCATCCGAAGCTTGTTGCATCCTTAATTTTTATGGTTTAGACTATATATAGATAATTTGTATCATTTTTTAAAAAGGATGAGATGAGAAGTGAAATATAATTGCAAGCCAGACTACTTAATTTTGTCTGAGTTTTGTGCATATTGTCTTTTGAATCTATTTGAAGTAGTAATCATATTAATAAAAAAATATTACATTTTATGTTCTTTATCTTGTGTTGTCTCTTTATATTTCTTTTCTAGCTCTTGTATGTTTGATTTTCAAGGCATCTTAAATATACCAATTACAAGGTGATTGTGCAGTATCTTGTGAGTTCTTTCAAGGAAGGAATAATTCTTACAGGTGATCCTAGAGAGCTAAACATTAGTATTAGGATCTGATAACATGGGTGTTGGAGTAAAAGGTATTCTATAAGGAATTCTACCCAAATTTCATGTATTTACATTAATCAGTTAGTGTGGATTTACATTTGATATTGACTCTTTGACCAAGGATTACGCAATAGTTTAGGGTTTGGCACATAGTTAATCATCATATTCAAAAAAAATCAATCATTTACATTTTAGTTACAAATACATATAAGATTAAGTAATTGTATCAGAGAATACAATTCAGTTTGTTGAGTCCTTCAAGAGAGAATCACTAGGTTAACCCTCCTAAGTTCAGAGAACTACAAAAGGAAGAAGGATGAGAATCTTTATTACATTACTACTTGTTATTGTTAAATTAACTTTTTGGTTTTTAACCTTTGTATCAGATTGATTATAGTCATTTTCATAGTTTTCTATCTGTTGATATAGTAAAAATAAGTTAGCAGTCTTGTAAGAGACCTAATCCACTATAATAGATACTGAAAGTCATTAATTATTTGAAGGTACACCTACCTGAGCCTGTGGATCTCAAAGTCAAAGGAGGAATTAGTCCTCAACAATCAATATTTCTCTTTCATTATTAAAATTGGAAATATAAAGAGCAATCATTCACACTATTTTAAGAAATTAAAGAAAAAATCCCCAACATGATGCATTTGGGGTAGATATAATTATGTTACAAGAAACTAAGACTTTGCAACAAAATTTTGATACCACTGTGAATGAAACACAGAATTGGAGTGTAGTACATGTCCCTACAATAGGTTTCTTTGGGTGGTCTCATTACACTTTGGAACCAAAAGAAAGAGTCATTACATGTTAATAGGTTAGGAAATAATTGGCAGGAAATGACAGTAAAGAGTTTTGATCTTAAATTGTTACTAGTAAATGTGTATGGACCGATACCCACCCATGATAAGAGATTATTCTGGGATACTCCAACTGCATATATTCAACAATTAGTTGAGCACAAAATTGTATTAGGGGGTTATTTTAATGTGATTACATCTCTTCAATATAAAAATGGACTAATACTCCCACCAAAAAGGACAATTGAAGATTTTAAACATTTTATTACTCATAATTCTTTACAAGATGTGTAGCCCCAAAAAAGTCATTTCACTTGGACAAATAAAAGGAGGGATTTCTTCTAGATAGCAGAAAGGTTATATAGATTTTTGGTAACACACAAATTGGTATTAGAAAATTACAACATTGAATCAGATATATTACCTTTCTTCTACTTAGACCATTATGCCATCACTTTATATATCACCAAAGGCATTAACATATCTGTGAGGAAGCCATCTTTAAAATTTGAAAAAATGTGGTTTTGGGATCCTCATTTTCTTCCCTTAATTAGGAAATGGTGGGTAAGTGCACCCCACCACAAAGGTACCAAAATGTATCATTTTCAAAGGAAAATGCAATATATTGAAGCACAAATCAAAAACTAGACCAACATGTTTTTTGTAACATATTTGTTGAGAAGGAACAAGTGTTAAAGGAACTAGAAGATGTTCATGAACATATCATTTTCCATGGATTCAATGTGCATACATACAATAAGAATAAATATTTTCTAGAGGCTTGGTCATAATTGAGCAAAAGGGAGGAAGTTTATTGGAGGCAAAATTCAAGGGAGGTTTAGTTGAAAGATAGAGATCATAACACAAAAAATTTCCATGCCTTTCCTAAAGCAAAAAGGGTAGCACAAACCATTTTTACCATTCAAAATGCTATCATTGGAGAAAAGATAAATAATGTAGTAGCAATCCAGGAAGAAGGGGTTAGGTTTAGAAAATATTTATTGGATCCTATAAAACAAAATTATGGACTACCCCACCCTCATCCAAATGAAAAAGAACTTCTATGAGGAATACCAAAAATTATTAGTTAGCAGGATAATGAAAATCTAATGAGGTTGTTTACTCTTGAATAAATTCACAAGGTTGTGTTCTCTCTAGGTCCAGATAAATCTTTGGGGCCAGATGGATTTACTTCTCTTTTCTTTCAAAAATGTTGGGACATCTTGAGAGCTGATTTGTTACAAGTTCTAGAGGAATCAAGAAGAAATGGATTATGATGAACTACAACTGATTGAATGTTTGAAGATGTTAAGTTGATGATCACCAAGACACATAAAGTTAATGCAAGACATTAAATCAGTTAATGTATTGTATTGTCATTGATGTCATCTTGATATAATCTATATGGTCATGTACATACTACTAAAGACTTCAAAGAACCAATGAATCAAAGGCTATGCTATCAGTAATGCATAAAAGTTAAGTATTCACAAAGTGACTATATACACTGATGGACAAAGTAAACCAATGAGAGAAAATTCACAGTGTTACCTGATGAGAAAAAGCACAACATTACAGATGAGAAAAGTCATAGTGTTACACAACGAACAAAGTCAACGTGTAACCCGACGGAAAAAATTACAGTGTTTCGCGACGGATGGAGATCCTGAAGGCAATTGAAGTCAAACTAATAGAATATTCAGTTGTAACTGACAACTAACTGAAGTATTGACCAAAAAAACAAATATTTTAGAAATGACAAAAGGCCTAGCTATCAAGATCTAAATATAGACTTAACTGGTAATTATCATTATTTCAATCGACAAGATAAAGCCAGAGATAAATAAAGGTTTTAAAGTTGTTTTGTCTAGTTGGCAAGAAGATCTCTACAGGATAAAACATGAGTTTTGATTTAAATCTAATTGTCAAGAATTATGGATCACGCCAAGATCAAGAAGGCCAAGAAATGGTGAAATCATGTCTATATAAGAGACAAGTTGATTCAATGTGAATAGGGGAGTGACAAGAGAATAGATGCTGAAGAGATTCTAAAGGAGAAGAAAGTCTTCATTCAGACCTGATCAATCAAGCTGATGAAAGAGCTAAATTCTATAGACACCAATGAACAATGATGTAGCATCACAGAGCAGAACAATGTGGAGCAAAGGTATCAAATTGATAACATTGATCAGAAAGGTAATGTACTTACAGTAGATCCAAAAATATGCAATTCTAGTTGTATATGTGAACATAACAATTTATTATTCAATTTAACCATTAAAGCATCAAGTCTCTTAATCGAGAAGGACTTAAAAGTCTTTTCTAATTGAGATACATCCCAAGGAGTATCAAAAAATTTGATCATACAAAGTAGCATTGGATATGCCCAATACATATTGACAAGCCAAGTGAGTGTTTGATCAAGGTTGGTAGCATTAGATGCCAGATACTAAGTGACAAACTGTTCACTGAAATCCTCTAACAAGGTCACACCTAATAGTGTGTTTGTAACCTTTAACAGGGTTGGCTCTTCACTGAGCTCACTTTAGAAGAGTGAAAATTTGGGTTACCGATCCCAGTGGTTTTTTCCCTTACAGGGTTTCCATGTTAAAAATCCATGTGTTAATGTGTTTATGAGTCATTACTTTACTATTTTTCATTTCACATAAGTAAATATGGATTGATCATTATACACTAGTTATTTACTATATTTTGGTTAATATAAAGACTACTAATCGGTAAAATTAAGAATAAGGTTTGAAAGAGTAATCTGAGCAGTAGTTATTTGTTATTAATATTTCAAGGAAAACATCTTGTAGGAGTGAACATAACTAGAGGATTATAAATGTGGTAATAAGTTTTTGGGTTGATTTAATGATTAATTAGTGAGGCCACTGATTCACCCCCCCCCCTCCCAGTTATTCTAATGATTGGTATCAAAGCTTGTGTTCTTAGAAGGAAGGTTTCAATACCTAAGATAAATATCAAAAGATGAACATAAGAGATGTTCCCAAGTTGAACAAAGACAACTTTGCTTCATGGCAAAGCAGGATAAGAATCCACTTATTAGGTATTGGAAATGATGTTACTCAATACTTAGATACTAAATATGTGTTTTCCATAGGAGCACTCATAGTTGAACAAATAAGAGGGAAGAATGAGAACAACTTCATGATAATAGAGTTTTCTTCCTCACTCTCTGATGCTGAATTTGAAGATGTCAAAACATGCACAACTACAAAGAAGATGTGGGATAAATTGAATCTTGTACATGGTGGTGATATAAATGTTCTGAGAGCCAAGGAAGAAATCCTTAGAGGAAAGTTTGAAGATCTTAGAATGAAAGAAGGTGAAAAAATCACATAGTACACCACAAGAATCAAAGAGGTAGTCAATGCTATCCGAGAAGTTGGAGGTGTACTAGATGAAGAGACAGTGATAAGTAAAATTATAAGAACCTTACTACCTACTTATACTATTAGAGTATCTGCCACACAAGAAATCAGAGTAGTAGCAAATAATAATGTTACTCTAAATAGTTTGATTGGAAGACTGATTTCATTTGAGATGAATAACTTTGATAATAGTGTCTTACCAAACATAGAGTCTGCATTCAAATCTTCTTTGAGAATAAGTAAATCAAGTCATAAACACACTATGATAAAAGATAGTGAAAGTGAAAGTGAAAGTGAAGAAGAAGATCTTGATGAAATTGAAGCACTTATGGCTAGATGAATGCAGAGAGACAAAGGTAAATACAAAGGTAAATTACCATTTGTATGTTTTAATTGTAAAGAGATTGGAAACTTTGCTACAAGATGTCCTAATAGAATAAAAGATGACATAAGTAATGATAGATCATTTGAAAATAAGTTTGACAGAGGTGATAACCAATATTATAGAAGCAACCAACAATCAGAAAGAAGAGATGCCCTAGACTACAAGGAAAAAGGAAAGAAGGCCAGTTTCCTAGCTACATGCAAAGATGAAGATACTGACACCGAATCTGGTGAAGACATCGAGATGGTGTTTTTGGTAGTAAAAGATGATTTGGATGAAGATGAAAGGTATGTAGAAACTACGCTCTCATCTAAAGTTAGAAAGAATGATATTTGGATCATAGATAGTAGCTGCACTCACCACATGACCGGTGACATAGAAAATTTTAATACTTTTGAGTATTATAATGGTGGTACAGTAAGAATGGGTAATGACACACCTTGTCTAGTTGAAGGTAAAGGAACTATAATGTTAAATAACCTGATAAAATGTGAAAATGATTATTGGGTGAAAGTATTGAATTATAATCTATTGAGTGTTTCTTAGGTGAATAATTCAGGTCACAGAGTAGCATTTGAGAATAAGAAGGCAAAGGTATTCAATGAATCAGGAAGATTGATCGAAACTGGTGAACAGACTAAAGGTAACTTATTCTATCTAAATGATACTGACACCACTTGCTTAATAGATAGAAATGAAGACATATGGTTGTGACATAAAATATTGTGTCATGTAAATTTTGACAACATGATAAAGATAAGAAAAAAAGAGAAATGTAAGAGGCTTACCGAGCATGTCAAAGCCAGAAAATATCATGTGCAAAAATTGTCAAAAAGGTAACATGAAAAAGTCTAGTTTCAAAAGAAAAAACCATACATCTAATGTTATTCTAGAATCAGTCCATACTGATCTATGTGGACCCATGGGGACAAAGAGTTACTATGGTGATAGATATTTCATTCTCTTTGTTGATGATTACTCTAGAATGATGACATTTATGTTTCTAAAAGATAAATAAGAAGCATTCAAGATGTTTAAATGGTACAAAGCAATGGTAGAAAAACAAAGTGGTAAGGAATTAAAATGCTTAAGATCAGATGGAGGAAGGGAATTTATTTCAAATGAATTCACTAACTTTTTAAATGAGCATGGAATCAAAAGACAGGTCTCTACACTGAGAACACCACATCAAAATGGAATTTCTGAAAGAAGGAACAAATCCATTGTTATTTTTGCAAGGACAATGATGATAGAGAAAGGAATCACCCAAATATTCTAGAGGGAAGCTATCAATATTGTTGTTTACACATTGAATATAGTACAATTGAAGAAAGACACCAAGAAGACACCCTATGAGCTATGGTATGGTTACACACCCAATGTAAGTTACTTCAAGATCTTTGGCAGTCAATGTTATATCTTAAAAGATGATAGAAATGGAAAGATTGACTCCAAAAGTGATGAAGGTATCTTTCTAGGGTATTCCACCAAGAGAAAGGCTTATAAATGTCTCAATAAAGCCTCTAACAAAATCGTTGGAAGTGCAAATGTAAAGATAGATGAGTTTGTAGAGAAGAATGAAAAGGAAACAACAAAAGAACCAGAGGACTACAATAGGTTTGTTTACAATGAAGAACCTAACACTCAACCCAAACAATAATGTATAGCTCCAAAGAAATAAAATATTACACCCGAGAATTAGGCTGCAAATATAAAAAATAAGGATATTTCTCAAGACGATGCACCGAGCAATAAAGATTAGAATTAAGGACAAAATGATGATCAAGATGATAGACAAATAATTGAACTTGTGCTTGCTAGGTATGTCAGAAGGAACCATCCATAGAATGAAATCATTAGAGACAAGAAGGCTGGTATGAGAACCATAAGTAAGTCTCTACACACAAGATGTCTAATTTGTGATTTTGAGCCAAAATCTGTCAATGCTGCACTTGATAATGAAGAATGGATTAGTGCTATGAATGAAGAAATTGAGTAGATCAAGAAAAAAAAAGACATGAACACTTGTACCGAGACCAGATGACAATAATGTCATCAGTTCCAAATGGATATTCAGAAATAAGCTGAATGAGATTGGAGAAGTCACCAGAAACAAAGCAAGACTAGTATGCAAGGGGTTTGCACAAGAAGAAGAGATTGACTATGGATAAACCTTTGCACCCATTGCTAGGCTAGAAGGAGTGAGAATATTACTTTCTTATGCTGCATTTAAAGGATTCTAGGTATACCAGATGGATGTCAATTCTGCATTCCTAAATGGAATACTTGAGGAAGAGGAATACATTGAGCAACCAGAAGGGTTTGTTGATCTAGACAAGAGGAACATGGTATGTAGACTACACAAAGGCCTGAATGGATTGAAACAAGCACCGAGAGCCTGGTATGAAAGACTTTATTCCTATCTCATAAGTATTGGATTTTTAAGAACTAGTGAATGTTGGAATAATGATACATTTGGCATCAGTGAATGCACTTAGTGAAAACACTTATTCGGTTTCGAATGCTTACCGAGCTCATCACTCAGCCCACAGCCTATACCGAGCATTCAGTAAAGCTCACCGATCAAACAATTCAAACCGAGCAGTAAGGCAGTCACCGAGCATATGAGAAAAATAGCAGTTACCGAGCAGACGGTAGTCACCGAGTCATCAGTTGAAGATAACCGAGAAGTCAGTTACTACCGAGTCACCAGAGGTTACCGAGTGACAATGTATCTACCGAGTCACCATAGCTACCGAGTTCCAAGCTACACTTCGGGACTAGTATGGACCGAGCTTCTACTCTTACTGAGAGCATGACGATGCTGAGTATTGTAGTGGATGCCGAGTATCAGAAGTTCACCGAGCCAGCTTGAGGAACCTAGCTTCTACCGACTCAGTAATATTTTGTTCACCTATGTAAGGCTGACTTAGAAATAAGTTTATGTTATTAA